>OY744604.1:75263735-75543735 GCA_963556255.1 Allolobophora icterica
AGGCATCAAATGCACGAGTTCGAATATAATACACACACAACAAATATATATATATATATATATATATATATTATATATGGTCTATATATATTTAATCTATAAACCTACTGTACACCATATATTGACCTGTGTGTAGGTATACGCCTATAACATATCCGATCGGCCATATCATCGAGTCTACAGACGCGATTATTATTAGACGTCAGTGGATGTGCAGCGCGGGATGCGGTCTGGTTTTCAACACGTCTGATATATACGACTTTGCGCTAAGATATAAATCTATGCCTTGTATTTACATATATAAGCTTATATATAATTATATTATGTAGGTGCATCATTATTCATATATAGTTTACATATCTATGTATATACATACAGATCTGTATATAATTTTTATCTATACACAGATATGATAAATATACAATTTAGATCTATAGAAGTAAACGCCGTATTTCATTTCTGCATGCAACAGGATCTCGCATGAAACGCAACGCTGTGATATATTTCCAGTTTTCCATCTTTTTACATTATATCCAACTTCGGATGCATGAGGCGTTACGTCATTCCAACGAATTGTGGTGTTCCTCTTCAGATATTAACCGCACGGCCAACACGCATAGCAATCTGAAGACACCACCTCAGGAAAATTAGGGTATTCCTTGTTTAAACAGTAGTCAGTAGTTACATTCGTGTTTCGCAAAAATCAGATCTCCAAATAATCAAAAACATTCAAAGGCTTAAAAACCATCATGAAGAAAACGGCACAGTGTCGCGCCTCTTGTGTTTTATTTCAATGTTTAGGAAGCTTAAAGTGCTAAGAAGATTGCTGGCCCTTGACAGATATATGAGATAATACTTGAAAATTGAAGTGGATAACTTCAATTTGTTGATTGCTAATTCTTATGATACAACTTGCAATGAGTAACTTCTGCTCCGGTGGTGGTGCACTGTGTAGTGGTAATAATAATAGAAATAATAATAACGAGGACTAGCCATCCCAGAATAATGATAGCCATAATTTTTGAAATCCTGAGATATTACATGTATAATAATAATAATAATTACAACGCAGTTAATTATTACGTTTTAACGCAGTGGCTTTCGGGAGCACTTTTGCAGGCTGGGAATAGATGAATAGGGCCATCCCGGACACTTTATTTTCCATATTAGTTAATATTCAAGTCCCTGAGGAATCCTATATATACCTCGGGGCAAATAACAATAATAATAATAAACTTGATGGTTACTTCTTTGCATCCCATACAACTTCCATGTCAATAGTTTCAAGATGTCTTGTTGTTCCACCGCAATATACGACTGGTGGAAAGTGGGATGCGTATAATACCTCATACATGCTTGGTCTCTGTATATATACACGCATCTGGGCTTCGTATCATATTTTATTGTGCACTGTTCCTTAGCGTCTGATAGAGCTATCCGACGCAGAGGCCTGGAGCGTCATTATAACACGAGGCAGGTTTTCATGCGGTCAGACTAAATTGCAGTCGGCGTACAGTGCCTGCGTGCAAGGCGTTCGTTCGTCTTGTTGGAAAACGCGACGGAAGGGACTTCTGGTGTGGTCGCTTTGCCCGCTTTTATGAGTAATTACATCGGCTATCAATGCGGTTCTCAGGTACGTATGTGTTGAACACGTATGCGTGACGTCTCGATATAATATTATACAGTCTGTTATCGGTCGCTGTTTCCTGCAAAGTCTTAATCATGTGTATGATGGATGGCGAAGACTCATTGTTCTTTGGTTTTCGCTTTTGACGCAGACCGATGAGGTAACTGGATTGATTCACTGTGTTCCGATTCTTTGAAGAAACTCGAGTAGGTAAACAGATTCCACTTTCTAGAAATTCTCTATTATCGCTCAGTTGTTATCGACCTATTCTCGGTTAGTATACATCTACACAGCGCTGCGTGTTACGTTCATGCACGATTGGTCAGGTAATCTATAGGTATCTCAAGTACCTGATTGGATGTCTACCCAGGTCATTATCGTTCATTTGTCATCTGTGTTTTCGTTCTATACTTCATCAGTTAAGCTAATCCGGAGCTATGTGTAGCAGAGCCGTACGCCAGTCATTATGTCTTGTGACTTGAGGCAATGCAATACGCAGAGATTTAAGAAACTGTTGTTGCTGTCACTAGTGCAGCGTGGATTAATTGCTGCAATCCTATTCCGTATGTAGACTTGTCTGCTAAATGTTTAGCTGTTAATTTGAAGTATGTAGTATTTTTCCTATTGACTGTGTATCACTATTCCAGTGTGTATCGGTTGCTAATGAACTATGTAGGAAATTGGAATTTATCGATGAGCTACGCGCGTAAGAATTGCTTATTATAAGGGGCCCTGTATACAAGAGTAGTATTCGACGAAATGAAGCTCATAACTTAATAGGTTAGAAAAATGTTTGCTCTCATTCAAAAAGTTAAAATAGTACGACCATATCGCCCTCTAAATGCCACCGATTTTCACAGAAGATCCCCTCTGATGTTTAATTTGAGTGTACGCTTAGTTGGATTGGGTGAACAAATGTCGTGTTAGACGTTACTTGAGTTGTCGTATTCAGCGTATTTTAGTTAATTTGTAAATCGCCGCATTGTTCTGGTAGCTTAGCTTAGCACTTTGAATACGGACAATGCTGGCCGCTGGGGTGCTGAATTTTCTCAGTACCTGGTTGGAGGCTGACGAATTAATCAACCATTTGTTTTCGCTAAACTGTTCCCCGGTTTAGTTCTTTTATATCACTGAAGTCCAGACTCAGAAAGGACCTTTCCAGCTTACTTATTCACTCGATAATCTTCTGTTATTTGTGATCAATCAGCTGTTGACAAGTTCTGAGCAACCATCGATTGTATCTCGGAGTCTTTTATGATATCGGCGCAATAACGTCTTAGCTTAGTATTACAATATTTATAGAATATAGAGCGTAAATAATACATGTAAAGATCCACTTAGAGGAATAAGTAACTGAGAAAGTTAACCAGTGTTAGGATAGTAAGCCATGGTTTGGACCATCGGCTTGAAACAGAACAGAGGCAGAGATGGATCGACGCACACCGTTGTGTTTAGTTTGGTATCTCAGCTATGCCTACTAACTGATGAATTGCTTTGTTCTTGGTGACTGTTTTGACTAGCGTAGAGAGCACCTCATTTTAGTTTCTCTTGAAGTGTCGTTGTATGAATTTTCAATTATAATTGAAATTGCATTTACTTATTATAACAGGCTTACGGTAGCGGCTTTAAAACATTTACTACAATGTCTTTAAAACCTGGCAAACGCTCTGATAATTTGATTATAATTGTTATTATCATTACTATTAAGGAGCTTTTATATAGCGCCGCTTCAAAGTGATCTACCCAGGAGCGCTTCCAGTCCAAACACGGCTAAAGAGAGTCGTCAGGTAGAGTGAGTCATATTGACCAGGTGAAGTGCAACAGGCAGGACATTTCAGATTGCTGACCATGCTGAGGTCGAATGATTTCCATAAATCATCACTCCCAAAGTGTTTGTTTCAATATGTGTTACGATTAGCTTCAAGAGCCCGTTCTTCACTTGTTCTTATCTAATTTCATTAAATGTTGCATGCGAGAATTTGGTCAAAAAAGGTCTCGGTTTTTTTGGAAAACTTTGTTATAATTGAGTACGAAAATAAATTATCAATAGCGCCTTGCCCTGCGTTTGAAACAAGATTTATTTTGCTGGTCGAAACCAGTGAAATAAATAAAACCCTACAAATATGATTATCGATAATTTATTCAATATGCCATTTGTAACACATGTCTTAAACGAGGATGATAAAATGTTCTCTTAAGTCTACTTCTAGTTGCGATTCGTTGCAGACAACAAATAAATTCTGCATTGTGGTAACAGACTAACAGTGCACAAACTTCGATGAATAAATTGGAATCCTATATTGTGAACCAATCTCAATTGCTCTCAGAATCGATTTATCTGCACGTGACATCGATGATAAACCCACAGGGCAAGTACGGAAACTTGCTATTTTTTGTTGCATATGATAATTCATTTTTATCGTGCATTTAGTGCAGTTCTTGGCTTATTTATATGGATCAAAGGACGACTATTATACAATTTTCTTCTAATACATTACGAACATACATGCATATGACTTACTGAAACACTCTGCCGTTTCCTTATTTTATGTGATGTACACATGCGGACAGAGTCGCACGTTTTACTAGTATCGGACAATTCATTGTCGTCTAGTTGTGACCAATATATTACTATACTTGGTCTAGTTCCGAACAACACTGGACATGAATGTTCCTTTTCTCGTTTATTGTCAATGCCTTCAAGACTGTCACTTCAACGTGTATACTCTACTCTTCCGAATGCCTACAGAGTCACTAAGTTTTACTACAGAGACTTTTACGACGTAGCCAACAGCGAACTCAGTGTCTATTCTACACGAGACAACTGATATGGTGTCTACTTAGTATTAGACATTATTCTACAACGTCTGTCTGAGTCAATTTTCACCCAATTCTCTACCTGAACTCTCGCGAGCGTCCGATTGCGAGAACTGCCCGATCTCAGCTCTCGAACTCTCGCAATCTCTCTTCTCTCTCTGGGCCCGGCTATCTTCCATCCTCCGTGGTCACTTCCTACACTCTCCAGACTGGCGCCCTAAAGGCTATGGATCTAGCTCATTCTACTTGACAGCCAATCCAAGTGTTGGTATCCATTTCCATGTCCTTAAAAGTTATATCTGGCAATCACCTCTGCTAGGATTAGCCTATACCTGTGCTGTGGCCATGGGTCGCTACTGGCTTCCCGTCAGAATAGCTGACCTAGCTAGCTGCATCTACCTCAGCGTCTGACGCCTAGCCAGCAAATGTCCGCAGCAAACTATACTTAGAACATCTTGACTGCTTGGTTTCCTTCTTCCATGTGTCTCCGTACGTTTCCGTATCGAATGCGTCTGTCTGTAAGTTCCTGCTGTCCTCTGTCAGTATGTCTCTACGTTCTTGTCTGTCTTCGTCCTTGTGTGCTCGTTGGAAGGTCTACTTCTTGACTGTGGGTTAATCGGTCACCTTGTTCCCGATTCGGCATTGCATTGGTCTACATTACGCCCTAATATATATATATGACTATTTTGCATTGTTTATATATAGCAGCAATCAATCTCTCTCACACTAGTAAGACAGACAAGCCAATTGTCTGTTGTTGTTACTTGTTTGTTGCCACTACACAGCAGTTGTTCAGTAGGCATCGCCGCAACGTGTGCTAAAATACTTTCAACAGCATTCGGTAGACATCATTTCATTATATATATATATATATATATATATATATATATATATATATATATATATATATGTGTGTGTGTGTGTGTGTGTGTGTGTGTGTGTGTGTGTGTGTGTGTGTGTGTGTGTGTGTGTGTGTGTGTGTGTGTGTGTGTGTGTGTGTGTGTGTGTGTGTGTGTGTGTGTGTGTGTGTGTAGACTTCGTATTAAAAATTGCAGTTATATAGAATCATTCTATCAAAGATGATGTTGAGAAAAACAGGTGGTGTTAAGCAATCAGTTAATGATGAATAGGCTCTCCTGAATGATAACCTATTCAATTTTAGTGTCTAAGAACGGATCTTAACAAATACCCAGGGGTTAAAGTGGGTGGGAACGCGTGGGAACGGCGTTCCCACTGCTCTCGAAATTCTTTGCTGGCGTTCCCACTGCTCGCGCATGCGTTCCAATGAAGCTCTTCTTTGGCGTTCCCACTGCTCACCCAAACCACTTTATCCACTGCAAATACCATCAAACAAACCAAACTGTCACCAAAATTCTCAGCAATGACAAATTGAAACGAAGACTGGCCACCAGTGGCACATATCGCTCTTAACGTGTGTGCAATGAACTTGACTATTTGGAAATGTTTTTCTCTTGTGATTTTGAATATGACATTTGAACTCTACATGCAGCTGACCAATCAGCAGAAAAACACACACAAACACACACATACAAAACAAATATCAGTGGGCTGAAAACTGGATTACTTAGTCTGTGTTCAGTTTGCTGTAAATTCAATTCAGTATAATTGTATGTTTATATCAGTATATTTATTGTCACTGATGACAACATTGAGAGAAAGGCAAAAGAACTCGATTTTAACACATATTAAGAGGAGAATCCCTCTTGAGAGAAATCATAGAGGGGAGATTGGAGGGAAAGAGAGGGAGAGGAAGACCGCGACAGATGATGCTGGGATCGATGATGACCGACGGATACAACGGACTGAAGGGAAGAGCACAGCGAAGAGAGGAATGGCGTCATTGGAAGTTGAAACCTGCCGAAGGGCAGAGAATTTAAAGAAGATCAGAAGATCAGTATATATATATATATATATATATATATATTGTATGCAGTGAGAGAAATGCATATTGAAGTGCAAATGAATGACGGAGTTCCCATCAGTGCCGGCTTTAGAAGTGTGTGAACAGTGCTGTCGCACAAGGCCCGCAACTTGGAGGGGGGCGAAAATGTCACAGAAACTGACACGAACAAGACACCCTAATGATGATATCATAGTTTGCATTAAATTTTCTATATTGTGAATAAAATAAAAGACAAAATATGGTACCAACAGTTTAGTTTGTTTCAGAAAAATATTATCAGCGCTAAAGAAGTAACATTATATATTATTCCGTTACAGGTGCACTTTAATAGTTAAATTTTACTTGTTGTGGGCCTATTTGTTAACAATCTACTAAAATAAAATGATTAGCAATGAAAAACAATTTGACGTGTCTAATGGGAGTCCGTACAGTGTACTCTGCACAGGGCCAGAAATAACCTAAGACTGGCACCGGTTCCCATATTACGTCATATGGGCTGATTATTCAAAGACGGCGCTCCATAGATATCACTTCCTCGGGTAGAGGTACATCAATCCATTTCTCAGAACGTTGAATATTTATATCACAGCATGTGCCTGAAAATTATTATGGCTCTTGCCAGCAACGGATAGGAGCCATTTGGCCTTCAGCAACTTTCACGAACGCAAATCTTAGGTCGGCTTTGAACACCGTTGTTCAGAGAATATGCGCTTTACGTGTTAGAGTGCGCTAACATGTATATTTATATTTACAGGTGCACCACTTAACACAAACAACTGCACGTGAATTTGCGTTGCTATAATGAATACTTTGACCTACACTGGCAGGCGGCAAGGAAGATTGCTGGCCAGTCACCCAGGATAAGAAAACTTAAGTCACTAATGCTTCATACCCATGGATTGCTCAGGATTAGCTTAAGACATTAGCTGCCATTAGCTTCTACATTGCAACGTGATTGTCCATCATGTCTACAAATGGATCTCTCATGCAAACTGCAATAACCTTAGCAAGAAATGCATAAAATTTAAATTTGACAGGAAGTTGATTCGTAGCTCATTTGATACAAATCATTTTTATCCAAAAATAGCTCATTTGATGCAAATCATTTTTTATTCAAAAATTAACGCCATATTATTATTATATGATTTTATTTTAATTTACTAAAACATACTTCAGTTGCAATTTTTAAAGTGGTTTTACTGGACACTGTGTATTGTGACGAACAGGCCATTTGATTATTTGGAAAATGATGATGATGAAGTACAGGGCTGCAGAGGAGGGTATACGCGTGTATATATATTTTAGTAGGCTATGCTCACTTCTGGAGAGCGTGTAGTCGCCTCCAGAACGTACTGGTACCTTGCCATTTTTTTTATTACTTTCAGTTTGAAATTTAATTTTTTTCTGTATGCTTGACCTGGATGCAAAAACATTAGTTTTTCAATAAAGTTTAGCATAGTTGATGCATCAGAAATTGGAGGGCGCACATCCCCATAAGTGTTTCGGAAATTAACCTATAGCGTGTAATCACCTCTAATTTTACCATTACAGTCCTGATGAAGCCCCATTCAAAGGAGGTCAGAGATTATGGTTGAGGGTTTGTTCGTTTAATTGGATCACACGTATACCTTTAACAATCTGCTCTTTATCATTAAACCTGGTGCACACCTTCGTTGCCAATTTTAAGAACTGGTTTCTTTTGCTAATGCATGTGTTTCGTTGTGAGTTCTGTGGCTGACACATACAGCTATCGTAATTGATGTAATGTCTCCAGGGATGGCTGGTTGATGGGACTATTGATGAGTGTAGGTTAATCATGATACGATGGTTGTAAGCATGACCACAGCGCAAATACATGCCTGAATGCGATATGATACGATGCCCCTAGGCACTGCCATTGTTAGCGCATATGCGGCGTTTGCAATTAGATTTATTTTCTTGCCGTTAAGAAAGCTTCACAATTGCAATGATGACGATGACGAGATGATGAAGATGATAATGACGCATGTTTTTTTAAGACGATGCATCCGCATAATGATATCGTGTATACTGTATAATTGGGTAATAGCCTTTCATGATGATCAAGAGCATGTAACCAAATTTAACGGCTCTATATCCTTTGCTGTTAAAATAGAACGATTGCTAAACTTAAACCAGTTTTACCTAGTAATAGATTACTTAAATACGTAGACGATAGCTACCTCATGATACGTGCATCCAATGGAGATGCAGTCAAAACAGATCTGGAACACGAAATAATAATCAGAAGATTGACTTTCCTGCAGTAACTCCGGGTGTGACAAGAGTATGCAACCTAAATGTTCTGAGAGTCCTGATTTCTGAAACCCTTAGTTTTGAGCAGCATATAAGTAGATTATGCAGTAAGGCAAACCATTCTCTATATGCATTACCCATTATTTCTGCACATGGCCTATCTCACCTGGAGTTAAACTCTATGATGTGGAACGAGCCACAACGGTTGCCCGACTATTGTATGCTGCTCCGGCATGGTGTGGATTTGCAGGGCAACAGGATAGAAATAGACTTCAATCGGAGATAAACAAGCTGATTCGACTGAGTTATCTCCCTAGTGATAAACCCGACTTTTGATTATTTATGTAACAAAACTTACTCCTGCCCCTTTTCTGATGTTTTGAGTAACCCGGGACATGTCCTGCATGAATTATTACCACCTATAAAGAACACTGTATGTGCCTTACGGCCAAGAACTCACAATCGGACATTACCTAAGGCCGATGGTCAAATGAGAAAGACTTTTTTGATTAAGATGCTATATATGTTCTAAATGTCTTAATTGTCTGACATGTATGTAAACCAGAGTGGTAGTTCTTGTGGTAATCGGAATCTCGTAGTCATCTCATCATCGTCAGTGTAACGTAGCGTAACTGAACAATTGGCCTGTAGTTGAACTTTGTATCCGTAAAGAGACATTCGTGGTGAATGACAATAAAGGCTTCTGCAGAGACAATAAAAGTCTGCTTACTCCCACTTCCCATAATAGAATTCATTAGATTACAATTAGCTCTATGTTGGTAATCTAGACGAAATAGTGTATTATTTCCGATACAGAACATAATCTTTATAATTAGTGTATTGGTACTTCAGTGTAAATTTAAATTTATTGTTAACAGCTGCGTTTTGACAGCTGTTTGATTGAATAAACGAATATACAATATACAATGTTATGTCAACTGGTCAAATAAAGAATATACTTACTTACTTACTTATCATGGCATAACCAAGCAGAATGTAATATTGTGACGAAATCCGTTGTTACGAACGTAGGCTTAGAACGGATGAAATGCCATACGATATAATAACGATGATGTATTTCCATGTTTCAGGGTAATGAGGAGGAGGCGTGGGAATGGAAAAAGATGCGAGGAAGACCCGGGTCGTTAACTGCTGTAAGCGTTTCGTTGCCTTTCTCTTCTCGCATGTTGGTCTGGCGGCAATGGTCGTCTCCTATTCCATCCTCGGCGGATTCCTCTTCATGGCCCTCGAGTCGCCGCACGAACTCGAGCTCAAGGCAAAGATCGGAGGGAAACACGAGGCCCTAATGAACAAAACCCTTGCTGATCTAGCCAAGATAACCTTCGTCCCCTCTTCCCACAGTCCAAATAATCCTGATGCAAATGCAAGCGTGACGGATGACCGAACTCGCGCCATTCTCGAAGAATTCGAGAGGGGATTGCTTGGTTTACTAGCGCTGAAACTGAACGGAACATCTTCCGAGGCAGTGGTGCGTATATTGGATGAGGAGGATCAGTGGTCGTTTTCTGGTTCCTTGTTGTTTGCCGTCACCGTCGTAACGACCATAGGTTAGGAAATTCATCATCTTTTTTCAGTACCTAAATTAAGCCTTCTTGGCGACGTAGTGACTTTGCTGACCATCTATTGCTTTGTTCTTCTTATGATGACTTTTGATGGCTATATATTGCTTGTTTAGCGATACGATGGCCAAAAAACAATAGATGTATTTGGTCAAAGATGTTTTTAAAAAGCTTCATTATGATTTTATGGTTATCTGTTGCTCTTTTGGTCACACGAGTAGGCCTATTGCTATCCATCTATTGCTTCCTTTGTAGCATTGTGAATTTTGCTGGTCATCTATTGCTTGTTTGGAGACATGATGACTATTGCTGGTCATGTGTTGTTTTCAAGATAGCGTGGCAACTATTGTAGACTGTATGAAGCTTTCTGGGTAACGTGGTGACTGTTGTTGGTCTTCTACTTTGCTCGGCTGCTTAAAATCCTAATACTTCATGCCAAATAGACAAAACTTTACTTATCACAATATTTCGCAAGGTAACGTTGTTGTTGTGTTGTTTGGTGCTTGCACTTCTGTAAAAGCCTCGGTTTCTTGCAAGTGTTGATGTAGGCGTGTAATAAAAGCGACATTTGCTTACCTTACGCTAGCGTTTGTGTAAGCCTCTTGATGATTTGTGCAAAGTGGAATTGGCAATTCGTTTCTGAAGAACTCAGTCCTCGAAGAACTCTTCCCACTGAGTTTGTGTGTAGGTGTCTGTGCTTAGATGTGTGTAGATGCGTGCGTGTGAGTGTGTGTGTGAAGACACTTAATGTAATGCCCTTTATTATCTCTCAAATCTCGGAACAGCTGCATTGCTTCAACGCTTGCCTTTCAACTGAAAGATTCCTTGACTCCAGGAACAGATTTTAATACGTAATTATACCTCACTCTACCTTTGATACGTTAGGCAGACGGTTATGTATTCATACCTACAGTTCAGTGGTTATAGACACACGATAGTTTATTAGCTTTTCTGAAGTTAGCGTAGGCTATGTGCACAGCTGGCTCTACCATGTGCAGGTCATGACACATGTTGCGTACAGTTGGATCCAAGTGCATTGGCCCTGCAGCATGAGCAGCAGTAGAGGATTGGGTGAGAACCGGACCCCGCCCAACAGCCGAGGATGCTACAGGTGCTCAGGAAGCTTCAACAGTCCGTGCAATACACGTAGGTTCTTCGCGATATATATATATATATATATATATATATACATATATATATATATATACACGCCGGTTAAGAAACGGTGTGCAATTGACTGTGCAGTCCACGGATTAAGTTCTCAATAAATATATATCTCGGTTGCATATCCTCTCCCTGTGCATGTGCGCCGATGGACTGCTTTCGACTTTCGTATCCAATTTCTCATCCACTGACTTGTGTATACCTCATATGCGAATATGTATGTGAAAAGCTAAGACCTATTTGTTTATACATAATTTCTATGGTTTCGCAAGTAATGTCTAAAAATAGCAGGCGTTACTGTGTTCAGTCTGGTCCTTAGACATAACGGATGTGGCTACAGCTATACCACTTTTTGCAGTCTGTCATAAACACCAACTACAACCCTAGATTGCTCCGTGACTTTCAGATCCTATGCTCTAATCGATTACAATGTCATGGAGTCATAGTTTGGCCGAATGATTTTCTAAAGTCTTTGTAGGTTTGCTTATGGTTTATAACGCCTCGCTTGTGTGGTGGTGTTTAAGCTTGCAATACTCGTTTTTTTCAGTTTTGGTCACACTAATATTTAATGTTTCTGAGAGCATAGAGCATGGTGTGCAGTTGGATGATCGTAGACGTAACCGTAAAATCCAATTTTTTTAGCGCTATCCTAAAGTTAAGCTCAAGACAACAGCTTATTCACGAGCGCTGCATCGTATCAGAGGGGTGGTTAAGAAAACGATGGCCAGGGAACATTCGAATCCGGTTGCCCGAGACACCAGCGAGAGGAGGCAGAGCAGCTGCTAAGGCGGGTTTCGTTGAGGATGAGAACGCTTGGAAGGCGGATGATTGAAATTCTATACGTGTGAGTATAGGGCAAAGGTCAATGCATATTGCTATAGCAAATCCGTTTTATAAACATACAATGCCCTAAAGATGTAATGTTCTCGTATAACTGCGCAATTATAGGTCTAACATGTGGTATGTCTATTCCAGTCCGACAATGTGTCGACGTGGAACTTTCCATCAAAATACATTCGATATAACCGGGATATGGCATCTGATACGCTCTAATATAGGATGCCATATCTAGATCTCAGTATAGTTTACATATACCATCCGACTCAAAATGTTCTAGCATGTATGAGTTGTCGTTTTGCACTTTCAAGCCTCGTCTCATTGACGTGCTTCCTCCGTTCAAAGACAGAAATGGTATGGTATGGTATCTGAGAATTTATACAGCGCCTCTCACAGTGTGAACTATTCAGAGGCGCTCTCAGCGTGTGAGCCTCGCGGAAACAGAAAAGTCTTTAAACGACGAACAACATAGAGGGAGAACCTAGTAAGTAGGGTCCCACGGAGTACCAAGGGAAGGGAGTTCCATAGGGATGGTCCCACGACAGCAAAAGAGCGAGACTGAGCCATAGAGGACCTCACCCGGGGAACAAACAGATCAAGCCGATTCAGAGAACTTAGGGGTCGATGAGAAGAAGCAGAGAGAGGTTTGCGCATCAGAGACAAGAGCCTTAGAGGTAGGCTGGAGCTAAGCCCTGTTGGGCCTTAGAGACAAGTGTTATGATCTTGAAGTGGATACGAGCAGAGATAGGAAGCCAGTGCAAAACATCAGTCATGTAAGTAGACATGTGCAGGATTACGCTTAGACACCCCTTCACATGCGTTCATTCAGTTCCTGCCGATGTGCACATTCAAAAGAGTTAGACGAGTTCATTGGTGTCAGTTGTAAGACTCCTATTCAGCGTAAAATATCGGTCATCGCTATTCTATAGCAAACGACGCAGGCTTGAGTATTAAAAGATTCACACGTCAAGGGTAGGGTAATGCGGGAATATCGCCATCAGTATCCGTTGACTATTCCAATGCTTTTGGTCAGTTTAATGCAGTTGTTCATCGGATGGTATTAATTTGTCAATCGACTATAGGTGAATTGCAGATTGAAATTTTGGCAATAGCATCATTGTTCCGGGAGTTTCTGTCTGATAATTATGTACTTGTAGCTCCGCTATCAAACTCGGTTTGGCATCGTCATTGCCGGATTAAAGATCGAAAATTGGGAAATGGATGTCTTCCCTATAATTATTCTAGTAATGAATACTGGAGCTTGACCTTTTTAACACTCTCGAACGGCTCTGAGTAGACACAATGGAGAGTCGTCATATTACTGTTCTGAATGAGATAAGAAAGTAGCTCCGCAGTAGTCATATTGAGAACCAACTATAAACTTCGATCTTTCGTCGCATTAGTGAGAAGTCAGTCTATCGACGACATTCTCTTCCAAAATCGCATCTAACTAAACTTTTCACCGAGTACCTTTACACGCCATTCCGGGAACTACGGCAGAAAGAGTGGTTCAAGTACAAGTGGCATGCACACATTTCAACGTCAGAGTGCCTTAAGTTCATTTAACAAATCAAAGGTGTATTGAAGCTAAATATAAGCCGCAGAGTGTTCGATACTTAATTCATGGTCAGAGAGAATTAAGTTAATTTAGCACATCAGAGATTTATTTAGTTAATTTCAACCAAAACAGAGGTAGCTTGGCTCTCTACCGGCAATCTCTGATAGCCGGTGTTGAAACTAAAGTATGCTTTCCATCTTAATTCGTCATGAAGATTTGAGATAATAGGGTGGCCTCTTATGATGTCTGCCTGTGTGTCTGTCTGCCTTCCTGCCTGTCTGTCTTTCTCTCTGCCTGTCTGTCTGATGTTATCGAGTGCCGCACACCCTACCGCTTTTCGTCGCAGCTTATCGACCGAGCTTGGTCTATACAAACTCCGAACATGATTCTATCTGTCATCTATGGATGGGGATCAGTTGATTGATGTCCACGTGTGCGTGTGTGCGTGTGGGGCTGCCACTAGTGACTCTTCTCGTTTTCTATGGAAGATTGTGCTAACTGGCGGAATTTATGTTCTCAATATTATTACATTATTTAGGCCTAACAACATATCTAGACGCCCCTAATTGGTCCCCTCTTCTAATTGGAGTTATAATCGTGTCCGAAAGCTCTTCATGAAGTTGTTATGGCATGCGGTGAAAGAGATCTTGTAACGTGACAGATGCAGTACACTGCCGTGTTGTTCATCGCACTGGTATATACTAGTCTTGCCGATAGCAACATAGTTATTTCTGAGAGAAGATTTCGGCTTTCAGACTAGGTTGTCCTAATGTTCCTTCCTCTGATGGCTTACCGCACGCTTTTAACCTTCTCTAACCAACAACTCTGATTAGCGAACGCTGTAGGCTATAGAGACGCTTTATAAATGTTCAGATACAATACCTCAACTAGCTGAGATTCGGTATTTAATCTCCTCATTCATTGACAATCAGTGCGCTTTACACCTCATTCTTGCCGCTGTTCTAAAAGACCGCTATGATATCTTGCGTTCAATTATCACAAACATTGTCAAACTCTCTCCCGCTTAAATTAATCCACAAATAGCATTAGATTTTCCACTGGTACTTTCACAGCACAAACATGTGTCTTTCCAGGCATGCATAGACGAGTTTACACTTCTTTAAAGTATACAACCTAAATATAGGAACAGCTTCGAAGCCGATAACAACAGCATGGCATAAATTAACAGCAAATGTCATTACGAAAAACAGTAACAGCCGTAACTGTGCAACATCAACAGTATAGCAGGAAAATAAACAATGGTTATTAGAATGATTGAATCCATGCACCGGGATAATGGCTTCTTCATCAATCCGTACCTTTGGCCAGGCATAGAGGCTGCATAATTATATAGTCCTATGCACTCAGACCCAAGCCTTTGGGGTCTGTAACAGAAATCGCTAGGCCTGCTTTATGCCAAAGATAACAGATAATACTCCAGTTCTGCGTTCCAGATACAGTCTGCCTCCTGCAGGGCCGTGCCGCGCTTATGGCGAACAGCATCGTACTCGAGCATTATAACTTATCACTTTTAAAAGAAAGCAGAGGGCACGTGATTTAGAGTAGGCATATAAAGCTTTCGTATAATGCACCAATCGGGTATATGTGTATATATAACACAAATATACACATATGTACATGTAGGTTTATATATACTACAAAGAATTTAATTATATGGATCTAGATTCCAGCCAACGGTGCCAACCGATTAATTATCGTGAAAGTCGTAACTTCTCTTGATGCAACTCTGTTGAAATAAACGTTTCTTGTTCTTGCTAGTTCTCTTGTTCCATCCTTGTTGTTGTTGTTGTTGTGAATACACATGTAAATACATACCTACGCATGTACGTACATACACATACGTACATACTTACGTACATACACACAAACACATGCACACATATACACTCATGCACTTATACGCATATGCGCAAGCACGCACATACACACAAACATACACATACATTATAGATATATAATAATATCGAAAGATATATAGCGCAATTTCGAGTGACTGCGATTGCAATTATGTTAGTCATATCATATAGCAATATTATTATTTTTTATTATGACACGGGTCCTATGTAGCGCCCCTTCAAGGTCATCTACTCAGGAACGCTTCCAGTTCAACCATGGTCAAACAAGACAGTTTTAAGGCAAGAGTGGAACAGAGAAGAGCAATCAATCGTGGTCAGGCGCAGCGCTACTGGGAGCCCATTCCAGGTCGCTGGGCCACAGGCAGAGAAGGCACGGTGTTGCCGGATAGCAGTCCGGGCGCGGGGAACAAAGGAGCTCAGCCTATAGTCCATAGAGCGAAGTGAACCAAGACGCTGGACAGCCACAGTGGAGCAGCAAAGTTCCCGGAGGTAAGGGAAGCCAAGCCCTCAAGGTCCGCCGAACGAAAGCAGAGACCCGATAAGCGGGCAGGGGAGCCAGTGAAGCACCTCCCGCATGTACTCCGAGACCCGGCTAAGCTCAGGGGTGCGATCCACCAGCCGAGCAGCCGTGCACAGTACCCGAATGAGGCATCTCAATCGGCAGGTGGGGAGCCCACTATTATAGCCACATATATACATAGATATTATATATATTATATTTTTACTAGGGCTGTACCGAATAGGTGATTATCACTATTTGGCCGAATACGAATAATTGGACCAAATATTCGGCCGAATGCGAATATTAATAGTGTACAAAATAGGTCTACCGACAACATTCAAAATTTCAAATGTAAGCAAAAGTTTCAGTTCAGTAAATTTAATACAGAAACTAAAAGTAAACAGTCAACAACATGTAATTTTTGCATCCTTCTGCCAGTCTATGTAAACTAGGAATGGAACAAATTAAACTAAACTTAGAAATTGTCACTTACTTAACGTTCACTCTACTCGCTAAAGCATCTGTATATGAAGAAACAGATGTCACGTGACCACTATTCCGATACTATTCGGCCGAATATCGAATATCTATTGGCCCACTGTTCGGCCCGAAGCAAATACGAAGCGAATATTCGGTACAGCCCTAATTATTATAGACATATATGTATATATATATATATATATCATTACTACAGACACATGTCTTGAGTAGGCCTAAATGAAAGAGGTTGAAATGCCTGTGCACGTGTACAGAGACCTGTATGAAGGCATCAAAAGGAACATTTGTGAAAGATAATCCTAGAACTAAAATAGTAAAAGGAGGCAATATTTTAGAAGGGGATGGGTGGATGTTGGAGTTTGAAGTGGAATTCAAGGCTGAAATTCATATTATAGTGTACAAAGTAAATCTTACGAAACGATAATTTTATAGAAAATATGATGCAGTTCTTTAAATTAACACAATTAAATACATAAATGTATATATATGCACGTTTAATAAAAGTTCTCACAGAGCAATAGTTCGTCGTGAATTTGAAATTGTGCAAGCTGAGATTTCAACTTGTGCTCCAAGCGATGACGGATGAGCCACAAACAGATATATAAAAATATACATATTTTTACAAAGACTATATTGCGAGTTGTATGCAACATGTGGTTATATTTTGTCTGTAAGATAACTATTGACCTACGTGTGTTTTCTTATAATTTATGCGTAGGCTATGGCCACATTGCGCCGAAAACAAATTTCGGTCGTGTTCTGACGATCGTCTACGCTCTGATCGGAATTCCTCTGACGTTTCTCTACCTCTCCAACATCGGAAACTTCCTGGCCGGATGCTTCCGGCTCTTCTACCAGCGCATCTGTTGTGACGTCTGCTGCTGCAAGAAGTGTGCCCGCGAGAGACGACAACAACAGAAACATCAGCAACAACAACTACAACAACAACACGTGGCACTAAGTCGACAACGCAGACTAGAGACATCGGATGCGGACTTCAAGCCCAACCGCTCTGGCGTACGGTTACCAGACTACTCATCGAATTTGGATTTGGCTGAGGAGCGTCATCTACTACCGAAGACTTTTCCTAGTTCAAACGGACCTCTCGTGGATCTATCGGGAACTGATCGCGTGACAATTTTTCTAGGTGGAGATAATCCTGCCTACCACAGCGAGAAGACGCCCATGATCGAGAATGACGATGACTTAATCAGTGATTACCCGTTAATCAAATCGCAATCCGATGGCGACCTCAGTCGACTCGAGCTGGCTTTCCCAATCGAGAAATTCAACGACATTCGAGAGACGGATATTCTCGACGACGATCTATCGTTGTCCCTGAACCAATCGCTTGGTCCACGCGATGACCTCGCATATCGTAAGAAAAAGAAAGTCACTGCTGACCGGAAACTGAACACAGTAGGCAAGGCTGACCGCAAAGTCGGATTAGTTTCGTTGGAATACTTGAAAGAAACGGATATCACTCAGGATCTCGACTCTGAACCTCTTAGTGCTTCTGATAGAGCGCCCAAGAACTCAGCTGTTGAGTCATATCTTCTCCCGACTGTCCACACAGTTAACCCCTGTTCATCGCAAGCGTCCAAGTGTGCCAAAACGGGTAAGTGCAAAACGAAGTCGACCGAAGCGACAGGTAACCGTGGGCTGACAAAGACAAGGTCGTGGACGAATTTCGAGCAGGTGAGCAGCGCCAATCGACAGGTGAGAATTGAAGACTCGAATCAACGTAAGAATAGAGTTCTGAACAAGAAGAACGATACCTGCCACCCGTCCATCAAACACAGCCACAGCTGTAACAGACTCTCTTTGCAGAAACCCGATGGCAGAAACATCGGCCATGGGTCAAAGCTGATGACGCAGAAATCCTCTCCAGGTGGCGGACTGACTAGAGTCGGCACGATTACTGGTCCACATCTGACTCCGTCTAGAACCGGCGTGCGACGGCAACAACCGAGTTCTAACGGGAATCGGTCCACGCCCTCTCGCAACAAGGTTAAGAAGTGCGCCACGTTTGGGGCGAGCGATTCCCCGTCCAGGCGACAGAGATTGCTAGCCCGATACCGACGCAGGTCCCTTGACCTTCACCGCGAAGACGCCTGTCTGGCTTCGGGTCTCGCTCCCGGTGCTGCTGCTTCAAGTGGGTTCCGGTTGGACGGCGACTCGGAAGAATCCTTCTTTACTGCTCATGGTGACAGTGCTTTCGAAATCGATACCAAAATCGACGACTCGAAAGGTCCAAGAACACTAAATGGACGCGCCCTGGCGAAGTCAACGTCCAAGTCAGGTCTGAAGTCGTTGTATGATGCTGAAACAAGGACACGCTCACGTCGCATTTCACGTGGAGTTTCAGCTGGATGCGCGTGCAACCTGGATGCGATTGGCGGGGTAGCACGTGTGGGTATGGCAATCGGAGGAGTTAACAATGAAAAGATTATTGACGCCAAAGACCATCAGGACAAGGTAACTGTTCCGATATACGTCTGTCTGATTCTGATCGCCGGATATATATTTGCCGGGTCGCTTCTGTTTGCCACGTGGGAGAAGTGGGATTATCTGACCGGGTCCTACTTCTGCTTCATCACGCTCAGCACGATCGGATTCGGAGATATCGTGCCGGGGATGCAGAACGCGGACTGGGCCTCGCACGAGAAGCTCGTGCTGTGCGTGCTGTGGCTGGCTTTTGGATTGTCGTTGCTGGCCATGTGCTTCAACCTGATGCAGGAAGAGGTGAAAGAGAAATGCATCTGGGTTGGCAAAAAGGTGGGATTGCTTAAGGACGACGACGAAGAGAACGTGTAAGGATATAACGGTGCCGCTGCTGTAAGATGCCATAATTATACGTCCGTTGAAAACTGCGGAGTCGGGATAAGTTTAAGAATTTCATAAATCAAGACGGAAATGTAACAGCTTGGCACATGTCGCTGTTTCGTGTTGGATTATCTGGGACTCTGAGTCACACAAATCTGGATCTACGCTCTTCTGTAACTTGAGATTAAAATTGTATGGGGTCTTCAGAGGCATTAGAGACATTAGACTTGAAGTTGTACATTTTCTGGTCTTGAATTGCAAGCAATGTTGAAGTGATCACAGAACTTCACCCAGGTTGTCTAATATCTGGATGCTATATGATGTGTCTGTATGTTGATTTGCCCCGTTCAAGGATTTGTAAAATTGCGTTGTAAATAATTTTCTGTTAACTTTCAATTGAGCCTTGTCATATAATGTCATAGTTGACTTCCAGACTAAAAATTAACAGATTCTTCCTGAAGTGCAGCCAAATCCACAGAGTCCTAATATGGCCTATATCGTTCAATTCTTCATTGGAATCGACTTCTGCTCGCAAGAGTTCGGCGAACTCTATATAATATTATTGCTTTCAAAGTTTTAACTGATCTGAAAATTCTTTCACTTTGTAATAATCTATAAAATCAGATGTGAACCAAAAATGAATGCATACAATTGATTCAGTCATGAAAACTAGTAATGACACCTGTAACAAACGGAAATAAATAAATTAACCTCTTTGTATAACTGTGGTGACCTTTAACATTAAAGGTAATCGATGCATGATAAACATTGTATATAATAAACAGTACACACAAGCATTCAACATACACATAGATTATTTAAATACTGATGATATAGGGCAATAGAATTGTAAATAGGCCTAGGTCGAGACAGAACGTCAGAAATTGCTATATTTCCAACGTCAATGTGGCTCAATTTAAACCACAAAATCGCATAACTTCGAAGAGCTATCAGGAATTTTTGACTACAAATGTCTTTTGTGTCTTTAATAATTCTATATGTTCAAGTTCCCAAACCTAAATTCAGTGATGACCACTGTAGGCCTATGCATAGGATAACCAAACATGCTTGATGCTTTGTGCGTAAAACATGCACTACAAACTTCTAGCATCGCAGTGGAATATGTCTGAACATTTGAATATGTATATGTAAGAAGGCCAAGTCTCTGCATCTGGACTATATGCAGCTTCTTTTATCGTATCGTATCGTATCTAGAAATTTATAAAGAGCCTCTCGTAGAATAACTATTCAGAGGCGCTCTCAGCACAGAATCCCCGGGGAAACCGAAATGTCTTTAGGTAACGCGAGACCGATGAGGAAAAGCTAGTCATTAGTTTGGCCCTGAGCACTGGGGGAGGTCGTTCTAGCTCGTGGGAGCCGTTACAGCAAACGTCCGGTGCTGGGCCAAACCAGTTTTAGCCCTGGGAACAAAAAGATCAAGCCGATTCACAGAGCGCAATGAGCGAGAAGGAGATGCAGATAACGGCTTTTGCAGGTAGTTCGAGAGAGATTTCGGGGCAGTGCCTTGATGAGACTTGGAAACAGTGAGGATGATCTCATAACGGATGCGCAATAGAGAGCCAGTGCAGGACATCGAGCATGTAAGTAGAGATATGGGCAAAGCAGAGAGTCGAGCAATGAGCCGAGCAGAGGCATTTAGAACAAGTTGAAGGGAGAGAAGATTAAAGGCATTAGACCTCGTTTTTCTGGAAACAGACAGATTCCCACATGGTCTAGTGGTTAGGATTCCAGCCTTTCACGTTGGCGGCCCGGGTTCGATTCCCGGTGTGGGAACACAACCTTTTTATGTACTTTTCGCTACTTGTAATTCAGGTCACAGTAGTATGGTTTTAATCATTTTTTAAACTGACATTTGAAAGCAAAACCTGACTGCTGATTTTAATTTTAGCGTAACCGCAACACAGAATACACACGTTGCCATTTGCGATTTTGCAATATTTAACTGATTATTATGTACCGATGACGCATTTAAAAGCGTTAAGATGAATAGAAAAGATGCATAGTATGATAATCAGTTGACATATTCTATTAAATTGAACCGTTCCTAATTACCACTAGTAATATTTTAAAGGATTATACAGAAACAATGAACCAGAAAGCTTTAAGATGAACAGACATAATTATTACAGCATGACAGTGTATCTTATGCAGCAATCAAAGATATTCCCACATGGTCTAGTGGTTAGGATTCCAGCCTTTCACGTTGACGGCCCGGGTTCGATTCCCGGTGTGGGAACATGACCTTTTTATGTAATGCTAGCTGCTGCCAGATGATCATTCGGAATTGCTTTCATACATCATTGTATAAAACTAATATTTGAAACCAAAACCTATTTTCCGATATCAATCTAATCTATCCAAAAAACTGAATCCAGGAATAGGCCCTGCTAATTACTATTTTGCTATATTTAACCAGTTATAAATAGAAAAGTGTCAGGAGATTGTTATTTTTTATGTGTTTTATATCTTTTTGTGTCTTATGTTTTATAAGTCACTTAGGTCCAGTTTTTATTGCCGTTGTTGGGCTGGGAGCTCTTCTGAGTAGGTAACTTCATGGGGTGCTATATTAAATTTTAGGAATGAATGAATGAATGCATTTGTGGTAGGCAGATTGGAATGAGAGGTAATGATTTGGCTTTAGCATCGCAACCCTTTTAAATGGGCCGTTTGAATAAGATGCATGGCTCATATTTCTGTTTTGCTTTGGATTATGTTGGATTCATTTCTAACTTCCAATTTCTAAACAAAATTAGGCACTAATAATGAAAAAGAAACTTCTAATTCCACTGAAGTATGACAGCAAATCGTCTGGTAGGCATAACGAGATTCCCACGTGGTCTAGT
Source organism: Allolobophora icterica (assembly GCA_963556255.1). Taxonomy (NCBI): domain Eukaryota; kingdom Metazoa; phylum Annelida; class Clitellata; order Crassiclitellata; family Lumbricidae; genus Allolobophora; species Allolobophora icterica. The sequence continues at coordinate 75,286,084 of OY744604.1, forward strand.
GGTTAGGATTCCAGCCTTTCACGTTGGTGGCCCGGGTTCGATTCCCGGTGTGGGAACACAATCTTTTGATGTATTGTTACTTAGAATTGAGATGACCGTTAAGTTTAGTTATTATGTCATTATCTAATACTACGATTTTGAAGCAAAACCTTAATGTAAGGTTTAATGTAAGTAGCCTACAATTATACAGAAATACACTAAATATTAATTGCTACTTGTCAATATTTAACAAATTATTATGTACGTACAAAAGACGCGTTTGAATTATTGATGATGAATCGTAAAAGCGTGTATACACACTATGACTCTGTAGGTTCCCACATGGTCTAATTGTAATTGTATTTGTGATCGAACATTCAGAGGCGCTCTCGATCTAAGTCAAGTCTATCACTAACATATAAAATGGACTTCAGGGGTTTCCAGAACAGAGGAAGAGAAAGACTGAAGAGCTTAAGCTGCAAATTCCTGCGGAAGGCGGTTCCAACTAGACAGGCCAACTAGACGGGCAAAACTTCTAGACTCGGCCGAGCGGAGTGGAACAACCAAGGAGTAAAGAGGTACAGAAGGCCTGAGGTACGAAGAAGCCACCCCGATAAAATAGTTGAACATATGAGTTAACAATTTTGAACTGGATGCGCTGGGGCAGAGGTGGGGAGAATTCCGGTTAGACGTAGACATCTGGGCAAACCTCGGGAGACCACCAATAAGGCGGACAGCAGCGTTAATTATTGACCGAAGCTTGGAGAGGTTTAGTGAAGAGAGACCAGCATAGACTGAGTTGCTGAAGTCAGCTCTAGCTATGTAGTACAGGTCAGCGCATGTGCGAGAATGGTGACCGAGTGAGGGGAGAGCAAGTGACTGGTGGTCTGGATTTGACGTAGATGATAGTCATGTTCGAGAGATGCAATTGACATGGTCAGCAAATGAAAGAACTGGGTCCAGTGTAACGCCAAGTTCGCGAACTTATGAAGAATACTGTTGATGTCTGGGAACCTAGCGCAGAGAATTCCATGTCAGTGCTGGCTAGTTGGGCTCGACCACAAAACCAAATGAATGGGGTTGTATCTGAATTAAGGTGGAGATGGTTAGAGGACATCCAAATGTCCAGCCTTTCAAGTTGGCATCCCGGGTTTGGTTCTCGGTGTGTGAACAAAATATTTTGATGTACTACCGCTTAGAATTCTGCTGACTCTGAGTATAATAGTAAGGCCTATATTTCTAAACCAATATTCAACATGAAACTATGTCAGCCGACATAATTTTTAATAACTTTTATCCAGAAGAGGGATTCGTTAATAACTGAAACTTAACAATATTTAAAACATGAATTTAAAAGCAAATAATGCTCAAGAAATTTATTGATTGATGGTAGCAGTAGACAGGAGGCTAATAGGAAATCTATATATGAACCAAAAAGTAAAGATAAGAATAGAAGGGGAGTGCTCAGAGGAAGGAGAAATTGGTAGAGGAGTAAGGCAAGGATGCCCACTATCACCAATTCTCTTCAACATATACATAGAAGAACTGATACAAGAGGCAATGGAACAGACAGGAGAGGGTATAAAAGTGGGTGGAAGACTCATAAGAGCCCTAAGATTTGCTGACGACCAAGCAATGCTGGCAACTACACAGGAGGGACTACAGAAATTGATGGATCAACTAAACAGGACCTCAATAAAATACAACATGAAGATAAATATCGGAAAGACAAAGATTATGAGGATAAGTGCAGGGGAGGAGGAGATCGAAATGAAAATAACAATAAATGGGGAGGAGGTGGAACAGGTCAAGAGCTTTTGTTACTTGGGAAGTGTGATAACAACAGATGCAAGATGCCATAGTGATATTAAACGAAGGATAGTATTAGGAAAAGACGCGTTCACGAAAAGAGGAGAATTGATGAGAGGAGGATTGAGCAAAGACCTAAAGAAGAGACTTGTCAAGGCACTGGTATGGAGTGTGGTACTGTATGGGTCGGAGACGTGGACCATCGGGAAAGAGGATATCAAGAGATTGGAGGCCTTTGAGATGTGGATATGGAGAAAAATGGAAAAGGTGAGCTGGACGGAGCGAATGACAAATGAAGAGGTGCTGCAAAGAGTAGAAGAAAAAAGATCACTGATGACAACGTTAAGAGAAAGACAAAAGAAATGGATTGGACACATATTAAGAGGAGACTCCCTCTTGAGAGAAATCATAAAGGGGAGATTGGAGGGAAGGAGAAGGAGAGGAAGACCGCGACAGATGATGCTGGGATGGATGATGACCGAAGGATACAGCGGATTGAAGAGAAAAGCACAGCGAAGAGAAGAATGGCGTCATTGGAAGTGGAAACCTGCCGAAAGGCAGAGAACTTAAAGAAAGAAGGTAGCAGTAGTATTCCAATGTTTAACGACATCTTATGGCTACATAGGCCGTTGACGTCTTCAAGTTTTTGATATATACTTCAGTTCATGTTCATAAAACTTTCTTCATCAGTGTCTTTGGTTTCTTTCGTGGTTGATTCCTTGTTTTGGAGGTTGCTGATGGTAAAATTTGTCTCAGTTTGACAACGAGTAGTCTGCTTCGTTTTCCGAGTTTCCCACATGGTCTAGTGGTTAGGATTCCAGCCTTTCACGTTGGCGGCCCGGGTTCGATTCCCGGTGTGGGAACAAGATCTGTTGACGTACTGCTGCTTAGAATTCAGATAACCGTTGAGAATAGACGCAGTTTTTGTATCGTTTTATAACAAAGTGTATTAGTTTTTTTAAACAAAACCAATCCGTCAGTTTGGTTTCTCCTAATATGAACACAAAATAGTATCAACTCGTTACTTGTTGCTATTTTGCGATATGCAAGAAATTATTATGTGAAATAGACGCATAAGAAAGTTCTAAGATGATTGATAGGCCTAACTCGACCTAGGCCTAGTATGAAGACGAGACTTTAGGCAGTGGCGGCGCGTGGGGGGTGCAAGGGGGTGCGGTCGCACCGGGCGGCCACTTGAGGGGGGCGGCACTTTGACTACTAGGAACATTTTTTCGGTGGTTCCTGTGGTCACCGTAGTGCTTCATTTGGAGTTATTACGTAATTCGTTGCTAGAAATTTCAATGAAACTTTAGTATCATAATTCAGTGAACTGTAAATCTTCACTGTTCATCCGATTTTCAATGTATTTCTTAGTTTTAAACTGATTTAGATCATTTTAAGACTATAGTTTTTAACAGCGGCGTAGCTAGGATATTTTGAGCCCGGAGACGACTTTGAATTTGGCGCCCCACCCAGTTTTACAATTTCACATCTACCAAATAATAGAATGGAAATTTTAATTTTGATTAAATAAATAATGAAAAATGCACCTTATTGCTGAATGGAGCGCCAAAATCATAACTGAGAACTAGTTTGTAAGTAATATGGATATAACTGGATATATTTGGGGCGCCAAAATTAAATCATTTAAATTTATTTGGGATAAATTAGTTAGAACTGCATCAAAATTAAGAGTAAAATTATTTATCTTAACCCTCATTCTGGCGCCCCTTCCCTTGGCGCCCGGGGACACATGTACCCTCTGCACCCCTAGCTATGCCTCTGGTTTCTAGAAATAATGATTGCGTTTGATGATATTGATAATGTGGTATTATTCTTGATGCACACCTCTCCTACTCTAGCCACATCTCGAACCTCCTGCACTCCTGTTTCATGCACATTCGTGACCTCCGACGCATCCGGCCCATGCTCCACCTTAAAACTGCCTCCACCACTGCTAGATCCATTGTTCATTCAAAGCTTGATTACAGCAGTTCCCTCTTCCTCAACCTTGAATCCACCAAAATCAAGCTTCTGCAATTTATCCAAATCTCACTTGCCAGAGCTGTCACTAGAACGCCCAAATATCATCATATCACTCCCATCCTCAAATCATTCCATTGGTTAAAAATCCCAGAGAGAATCTACTTCATTATATTACACTAACCTACAACTTTCTGTAATATTCCTTGCCCAATTACCTAAGTGATCTCTTCACCATTCGTGGAAATCGCTCCACCCTATCATCCTCCTATCTCAGTCTTTGTCGACCGCCAATCAATACGCATCTCAAGTTCTCCAATCGAGCCATTTTCAACACAGGCACCACGCCTATGAATTGATCTCCCCTCTGAATTCCGCAGCTTATCAGTTCCTCCATTATCATTACAACCCGTCTTTCATCCTCCTCATGTTCCTCTATCACCATCTGGCTTTCCACTCAAAACTGAAGTCTCATCTTTTCAAGTACTACCCTGACACATAATTATGATCCTCCTCCTTCCAATTACTCACGCCCTAAACGACACCCGCCTTGACAGTTGCTCTGCCTCCTTTCTTGATCTGACCCACTGGAAACCGGACTCGGGTCTCTCTTGAACTACTTTCTGGGGACCCACTCTTAATTTAATTTGGCCTTCTAGAAACCGGACTCGGATCTCTTTTTGACTACTCTCTGAAAAAACCCTATATGCTAAAAGTTCTTTAAGTGCTCAGTACACACTACACAGTCATACTAGTAGCGGATCTGCTTCATCTGCTACTGTGCTCTATACTAGGCTAAGACTACTACTAACTACTATCATACACAACACAGACAAAATTTCCCTAGACTACTAGACAGGAATGTCGCCGTACGGAAGGGGGCGGCACACTGATGCTTCACACCACCTTTGAAAAATCCACGCGCCGCCACTGACTTTAGGGGACCCACATGTTCAGGTGGTTAAGATTACATCTTTCATGTTGGATAAGTCATAGCTGATATAAAGAAATGAGATTGGCCAATCTCATTTCTTTATATCAACCATGACTTATCCAATATCCAGTCATCTTTTACTCAATATGGTTGGACTGGTGCCTAGAAAACAATAATTATGTCAAATCAAAAATCAAAATCAAAAATCTTTATTGTAACCAAGCACTGAATGAACAGGTTGTCAATCAACAGAAACGTAAAACCAGAATAATCATCACTGGCCACAAAAGGTGGCCCTAAAGGGATTTTTTTAATCCCGCTAGCAGGAGCACCTAAAGTGGACCAATCACCTTAACTGTATGACTGTCATTGGATAAGTGGTCTCGAGTGGTCCATTTCTGCATAGAAATAGAATAATGGGTTCCGCCCCTATAGTTAAGTGGAGACCACGGTAACAACATTGTATTTATACCTTAACTAAGCTTAACGCCCGTTATCCTTAATTAGGATTGGATAGACCCACGTGCAGACGTATGCAGAATTATTCGAGTTTGCGTTTGAAACAGGCACAGTGATGAGGGAACAACTTAATCGGTATCCATTAAATGCGAACGCAGTCTAGTCTTGAACAAATTGGGGTTAGTAGCAAGACGTAGGCCCTATAGCCTGACCTTAACATCTAGGGGTATGGTATTCCAGATTTTAGGTCCGTAGAATTTTAAGCTAAACACTCTAATATTAGTGCGAGCTTTTACTGGGCGATACTTGTTAGCTCTTCTTGTGCAGTGAGAATGAATCTGGGCGCCTGATATGAAATAGTTCATAAATGAAGCAGGTAAAAATTTACGTAGAATCGGTAGAAGTCACCAATTTGTGCTGTTCAAATTTGTCTTATTTCTAACCGATTAAATTTTTTAAATAAAGGGGCAGTATGTAGGTACCTTTGGAGTGCGTTTTTCTTAGGATGGAGCAGATTTTAAAAAGTTCCTCAGAGGAGTTCAGAGTCAGTCCCATGGAGGCCAGTCGAGAGGGAGGCATTAAGTCTTGAAAGGAACCAGGAGAAACCTGTATTTTTCCCGCCAACTCTATCGCGACATTGACAGAATAACTATAAAAACCGGTAACAATCTTCCATGGATTCCCTCGAGGTTTTCATTTATTCTTAGGGAGTCAATTATCTCTGACTTATCATGAAGTTGTAATGCCTCTCTAATTAACTTCTAAGTGGCTCTGAAGTCATGATGACATTTATCGAATTCCTTGGCGAAATAGAAGCGCTCCGAACTCATTCTTATTGATTTGAATTTATTTCTGTATGTGATAAATTGGTTTATATACAATACAATATGCAGTAAACTGTAGTTGATACTGCCCTCCTTCCAAAGTGCACACGACAGAGCATCGATGGCGTTGAGCAACTGTGAGTGGAGGACTTGCTCAAGGTTTACGCAGTATAACTGCCTCGGGCGAGGCTCGAACTCATACTTTCAACGTTACAAGCCAAGCGCTGTAACCAATCGGCCAACACGTCACACAAGCCGAGTAATCAAACTTAGGCCAACCTGCTGACTCAAAAAATGCAAGTTTAACCATCAGACTGCAGAGGGAAACGTTTGGTTAGTTAACTGTTATATGGGTCATTATCCGAAATGTTACAAATTTCGTCTCCGAAAAACCAAAATAATTTTTTCCCCAAAATTGGTTGCAAGTGTTTTTATTAGTCATGTACATAGCTAAATTTAACTAATTTGAAAGAAATCCACTATATTTTTAATCACAAGTTAATTTTTTCAGAAATTATAAAGTCAAAACTCCTCTTTTTTCATTGAAATCCGCCCTTTTTGTGTAATCATATTTAATCGCGGGAACCTGAAATATTCCTCTAGTGCTTATAAAATGGCAATTTCTTAAAAGTAGATGATGCCAGCATTAAGTAGGAATACAATAGGCCTTTCCTTCACACAATATATTAGTCTGGTGTCAAGAAATTAAGACATTTTTCTAAATTATTTAAAAAAAGAAATATAATTTTCAGCGGCAGAAAAAAATCTGTGCAGCATTAGCTATAACTGCATGTCATATGCATTAGATACCAGTTGAACAACATTTTAAGAGTTGATAGTAAATTCTAATTACTTGCAATTTAGTTTTATATCAAATAATTCACAAACAATACATGTAATTCACTCTGAGCAATGCGTCATTACCATCCGAGACAAGATGCGACTGTCATGAGAAAATAGCAAAAATCTGATGAACTCGGATGGTAATGATGAAAAACAACCGCGAATGGTAATGACAAAATGATGAAATTTGAAACAGCCGTCAAACATTTTCACGTGAATTACTCCATCAGATAAGTAATTTCAATCAGTTCAACAAAAGCGACAAATAAAACAAGTTTTCAATGTTGTAGTCTACCTAAACCAGGAAATACAACACTAGATGGTAATGAAGCAGAAATTTACTTTTCTTGTAATTTGGAACACACAAACTTAAATTAAAAATAAAATATTAGGAATTTCAACACAAATCTGTGTGATTCCATTAATAGTTGACAATATCTCGTTCTTGATGCTTTTCTTTTAGTAAGTAAGCACGTTCTGTAAAAGTTATAGGCTTCCCAAAAATTGGGATGGCTATGATGCTTATTTCTATGGACAAGTTTAAATAGGTCCAAAAAGAAATAAATATTATGAAAATGAGTCTAAATGTTTAATTATTGCATATGCTAGCTACCAATTAATCAGAATAATATACCTTTGTTACAGGTTGTAATGGAATAAATTTGCGTAAAAGCTTAATTTAATGCATTGTACACCGTCTCGGACAGAGGATGGTAATGATATTTTGTATACATTTAGTAATTTTTTCAAAATTCCAAAATCTAGCAGCTAAAACAATGATGGGAAATGTTATTCTGCTCATTCTTTGAAGGATAGGCAAAAAAAATTTGAAGAAATTATCTAAAAAACTCAAAAAATCAGCATGGGACATCGATTCTGCACTTTTCGGATAATGACCCATATACACTCGCTAGACCAATAGCATGTCGACTGAGGCTATTTACTTATTATATAAGCGAATGACACATGATTCTAACGACATAATCGTAAGTGTAATGGTAATCTGGAGACTTCTACCAAGCCCCAAAAGCGGAGTCGCCAGAACCAGCTCATTCACAGGCGGTTTGTTAAAACGTAATCGATAGGAAGGCTGCCTATCGAATCTAAGGCAGCAATACAGCGGCGAAGCTAGGATATTTTGCGCCAGAGGACGAACTATGAAATTGGTGCCCCCACCCCGTTTTATGTATTTCACATTAATTTTTCCAAATACATTGTCATTTGTAATGCGTAGATTATGGTGCCCTTAGTGCTCAATGGGGCGCCAAAATCGTACCTGACATCTGGTTTGTTGCTAATGAGGTTAAAACTGGATTTTTGTGTGACAAAATTAAATCTTATAAATTTATTTGGGATAAATCAGTCAAAATTCCATAAAGAAAAAATTTAGAGTAAAATTAAAATTATTAATTTTAACCCTCATTTTGGCGCCTCCTTCCTTTGGCGCCCGGGACACGTCACACATGTAGGGCCTACCCATCTGCACTCCCTAGCTACGCCTCTGCGATCAGAATAGATTCCAGCCCTATATTCAGTAATCGTTACAACAACTACATCGTGAAATGTGAGCGTTTGTCTTGCATCAATAAAAGAGCAGGTTATTTACTCACTTATGCTTATCTTTGTACTTCGTGTGAACAGCGACGCCTACTATCCCTCCTGAAGTAGTTGAGAAGAGTAAGAGCACAGCTGTTGCATGTGATAAAGCCTAAGTGCATCGATGCGTAGCAATAGCATATTCCCACATGGTCTAGTGGTTAGGATTCCAGCCTTTCACGTTGGCGGCCCGGGTTCGATCCCCGGTGTGGGAACATAGATTTTGAAGTACCGCAGATGATCTGTTAACCTACTTAGACGCTATTGCGTAAACTAAGAAATGTACGCGATTGGGATTTTTAAAATGATTTATGCTTTGAAACTAACAGTTTACTAACTGATATTTTTGCAATATTTAAATTAATAAATTTCAAAGTAAAACATGTAAAAGAAATTTATTTGTTAGACGAGTATAAAACTCTTCAAAGTATCAGGAGTCGTTTCTTAAAGCATTCAGATAATGAGCTACTTATTGATTTGCAAATCAAGTTGCACGTTTTCCGAACAATGGTACTGAAAGAAAGGTAGAGATTATTGAATGATGGGTTGCATCTCAAATGACAGAAAATCATTTTTAAGATTTTTAAAAAAGAAATTGACTGTGGATTGGAGCGATAGTTTGAAAAATTATAAGGAAAGATATGTGGCTTTTAAAGAAACTATAGTAGGCCTACACTGCAACATGAAACTGGTGGGAAAGAACCAAAAGCGCGAAAGAGGTTGATGATGAATGTGACAATTGGGCCTAAAACATAATTCTTTCATTATCGCGGTTTATGAATAAGATGCAGGGCTCATATTTCTGTTATGCTTCCTGGAAATCAACCCATTGCAAACTCCCAATTTAGCAATATTTCGAAACAAAATTACACACAAATAATGCACCAGAAAATTCTAAGATCAAAAGAACTGATTAAAGTTGGACTGCATAATATATATGTAGGCCTATAGCGTCTGGCTTGATCAGAAGGATTCCCACATGGTCTTTTAGCTAGGATTCCATTATTTCACGTTGGAGGCCGGGTTCTATTATCCGCATGAAAACACGATCTTTTGATGTAGGCCTATATACTTCTTCTTATAATTGAGTTACCTACCGCCAAATGGGATTTCGATATTAATGTATAAAACTGCAGCGATTCTCGCAAGAAGATTGCGTCGAAGAGCAACTATAGTCGAACTGCATTGTTTTGGGGCGATTTAGAACGCAGGCGAGTGGACATCCGAGACATTCGGTTTCTCTGTTTTCTATTGTTCTTTGAGTTGTCGATAAAAACGACGAATCGTCTCCTGATAGACCACGGAAGCCTTGCCCACGCAGACTCAAGCGATAGATCCACGGGCTTGGGTAGTCAGTGCGTAGTTCTTAAGACCCCGGTGTAGCGATTTCAGATTACCCCTATTTCACATTACCGACCGGTAACTTGAAATCGATTTCAGATTACCCCCGGTAATCTGAACGCGATTTCAAGTTACCCCCCGGGGGTAACTTGAAATCGATTTCATACTACCCCCTACGATTTCAGATTACCCCCCTCAAATTAGTGGGGCCCATTTTCGATTATCTTATATAATGCTAATAATAATTCCCAATATTTATCGCTGAACTCTCATTATACCCTTATAGCATGATGTACGAGAAGTTCTCTCTCTCTCTCTCTCTCTCTCTCTCTCTTCTCTCTCTCTCTCTCTCTCTCTCTCTCTCTCTCTCTCTCTCTCTCTCTCTCTCTCTCTCTCTCTCTGTCTGTCTGTCTCTCTCTCTCTCTCTCTCTCTCTGTCTCTCTCTGTCTCTCTCTCTGTCTCTCTCTCTCTCTCTCTCTCTCTCTCTCTCTGTCTGTCTGTCTCTCTCTCTCTCTCTCTCTCTCTCTCTCTCTCTCTCTCTCTCTCTCTCTCTCTCTCTCTCTCTCTCTCTCTCTCTCTCTCTCTCTGCCTCAACTACATAAAACTCATTAAATGGACCAGCAGACACGCATAAATAGTACTGTAGTTGTCTGGCTGGCTGGCTGGCTGGGTTTACTGGTCAATGCTTGCAATCAGTGCGTCAGCCGTAGGAAACGCTAATATTCTCAGTCGTTCGAAATAGCTCGGTGGTATAGTTAGGATTTTATCTTATGTGAACATGGCAGGGGTAACTTGAAATCGCGTTCAGATTACTGGGGGGTAATCTGAAATCGCGACCAGAAGCGTGAGAAAATTCTAAGATGAATTTTAACGTAACATACTATGAATACGAGTCTTCAGGTTTCTGCATTGTAGTGGTTAGGATTCCAGCCTTTCACGTCGGCGGCCCGGGTTTGATTTCCGGTTTTTCGGAAGATCACCTTTTTATGTAGGCCCCTACTGCTGGCTAAGTAGCCATAGGCTAAGATGTCGACTTAAACATAGGAATACTCGCTGTTTTATTATTGTTATTATTCCAATGTTTAACGACATCCTATGTCTACATAGGGCGTTGACGTCTTTACAGTTTTTGATATATTTCAGTTCATGTTCATATAACTTTCTTCATCAGTGTCTTTCGCTTCTTTCGTGGTCGATTCTTTTTTGGCAGGTTGCTGCGATGCCGATGATTGACAGGTGGTTGTAGTCGATGTTTTATAATATACAGATTAATATTTTATATATTTATATATACACATGTTTATACTTCTGCATCATCAATCATTTGGCCACTTGGCTTCTTTTCCTTCTGCTTTTATACTAGCTGAAAAAATTAATATTCTATGTCAGCGATTCGTCTGATATGTCACACAGATTGCCACATGGTCTAGTGGTTAGGATTCCAGCCTTTCACGTTGGCGGCCCGGGTTCGATTCCCGGTGTGGGAACACGATGTTTTCATTTACTTCTCATTATCGTTTACAATTAAGTTTCATTAAGCGAGGTTTTGATATCATTATAATATGAAACTTGTTTTTTAAGCAAAACCTATCCGCCTATATTTTGGTTTTTACTGTAAACAACATACATGAATGCACTCGTTACTTTTGCTAACTAGAAGTATTCAACAAATTATTACGTTGAAAAGATGCATTACTCGTAGAAACTATAGATATCAGAAATATAATCCGATATCTACATGTATAGTATGAACTAGCAGTGGCGTCACGAGGGGGGTGCGGACCGCACCGGGTGACACCCTCAGAGGGGGGTGACACCCAAAATGAGAAAATGATGAATTTTTTGGAAGATGAGGAATTCCTAAAAAAGGTCATCTGATTTTTTGTGAAACGAATTCCTAAAAAAAGGTCATCACTTTTTTTGGGGAGACGAATTCCTAAAAAAGGTCATCACTTTTTTCGGGAGACGAATTCCTAAAAAAGGTCATCACTTTTTTTTCAGGGTGACACCATGACTTACCGCACCGGGTGACACCAGCCCTAGTGACGCCACTGTGAACTGGTATCAAAAGGTTACCACTGTATGCCACATGGTCTAGTCCCGGATCGAAAATGTTGTGTACACAACTATTCCTTAAACTTAAAGTGATCTGGCACCCTGGCCAAGGTTGAGAATTGCGAGTTTAGCTGAGTTGTAAAATGACGTAGGGCCTACATATCTGGTTTTTATAGGGGCCCTTTGCCAGGTCCTTGGTCCCAGTAACTTGGCCTACAATTCACAATTATTAAAACTTCGAAGTCGTTATTGAAGCTTTCTTTATCTAATCTAAACTAATAACTTTATTGCGGCGTTAGACAAGACATCAACCCATAGAAGCTGATGGACATTGATCGTTAAACGTAATTCAAAATCACAACCCATTTGAGGAAGTGATTTTACATTTCGATAGCTTGTCAAAGTTAGAATCGCTTCGTTAGCTGAGCATGAACCCCTTTTTCTGTTGATCAAGTGTTACGAATACCTTTCGTGATTCGTCAGAGCCATTGTATGACCAGAGGCGCGTTTACACGTAGGCGCCCTACTCGCGCGCCTATATGGCCCCCAAATCTCGGAGGGCCCCAAACGAGTGACCACAAATTTTTTTCAATTATAAAATACAACATTAAACTTCACATTCCTTGTAATAGCTTATGTACATGTAAGTATAATCATCATTACAGGGTCAATAACACTCACAAAAACGACTTAAAGTTCAACTTAGCGGGTTTTTGTGAAGATTGGCTAAGCACCACTAGTTGCACCAGAGTCAGTTCACACGTTCTGAAGGGCCCCAAAAATGTTTGCGCCTAGGGCCCCATTTTCTGTAAACACGCCTCTGTGTATGACTCTGGCATAAAAAGATCTCTCCCAGCTATAATCAGCGATGTCAGTTGCTCTTAATATGAATAAATTTGCGTAATTTCTTTAGTTTAACAACCTGTAACGCTTTATTCGCCATCCAATCTAGCGAGTGTTTCAAACAGAAAACTTCGGTTGCTGCTGTATGAACACTCGCTAGGTGGCCGGGCCAAGGAAACGTAGTAAATGTAAATGTAAATTTCCGAAATTTCTCAGCGGCACACAAAAGCCACGTCAGGGAGACCAGCTTATTCACCGGCGCTATATCAAATCAAGTCCGCAGTAGCCATGTCCGCCTTATCCGTTCCGGAGCCAGGTCAGAGTCCGGGGAGGTCAAGCCAGTATACGTATACATGTAGGACCTACTAGGCCTAGGTGCTCAAAATACACATGAATCACCAAAAACGTTTTTGCATGCACTACGATATTAACAGGTCCGTGTATAAAGGATTTCAGTCAAAGGGATAAAACTCCATGGAAGATTTGGAAGATATATGGTATGATAGACATTCAGATGAAGGAACTTTGGAAAACTTCAGTCTTATATAGTAAAGGTCTTGTCAGAATAGAATTGAAGAAACCTGTCGACAAGAGAAGAATGTGGTAGAAAGATAGGTAATAATTTATATTTATTAATAGTGATATAAACCTAGGAATAGCTCTTTGTCTTGTAGCTTCGATGGACGCTCATGGCAATGTGATCTGAAATAATGTCAATTTCTGACCTAGGGCCTAACGATCTTGGATACAAAGAAGGGTTGGATATTTCAAAATTATTCACACATCGTAAGACTTCTTCTTCTTCCGTTCAACAGTATGGACCTGATTTGAAACAACGCCATTGTATAGGCTGGTCTCTCTGACGCGGCTTTTACGTGATGCTAAGAAATTTTTAGAGATTTATGATATATTCATATATGAGAAACTTCTGAGCCAGTAGTTTATTAGCACAGCTATACGACCATTAGCCTCAACAGTTCTGTTCTGTCGGCAGAACTACAGGGGCACCCAAGTTCTGGCGTTGTGCAACCCAAAACACAATATTGACTCAAGCATGAACGTAATTGTAGCCCCGACATCCGAGTCATAGTCCAAAGTTCTACTCGTTCGCCTCCGCATCTTTATCATCCGATCTCGAGTTTCTTCCTCTCGAAATTTGCGATCGCTCCTCTTCAATCTGAGCTGCAGTCGCTGCAGTCACTGGTGACGTTTTGTTTTGAAAGATGGGAAACTATTGTGGGGAAAGTCTGTTTGTATCACTTCTCAGTGTGTCCGATCCCGGACACTATAGTGTAGCCTGTAATTAAGACTTTGGGCCGATTATTAGTACGCCGTATACTTGGCTTACTCCTGTGGCCACCAGGCAATTAGGGCCAATGGTTTGCCAAGTTTCCCTATAGTTATATGATATTGTATAATGAAGAATTTAGTTGTTATAGGGTTTCGACAAGTAGGGGCCTACATTGGTTTAGATGATGGGAAGATTCTTTACAATCAGGCCTGCATTAAGGGGGTGCTAAGGGTGCTGCAGCACCCGGGTCCGCAGATTTTGGGGCCCGGATTTTCTGAAGTACATAAAAAAATGTTAATGTAAGAACAAATTCCCAAAAAGGGCCATCAAAAATTCCCAAAAGAGGTCTTCACATTTTTCTGTGATGAAATTTGCCAGTCACAGCACCCGGGCCCGCACTAACCTTAACCCTCAATGGTTCCTTGGGGTGCAATCTGCACCCCCTGGCCGTTTCTATGGCTACTCAAGTGTTATTATTAAAATTTCAGCAGTTATCTTCTAGGACATTGTAAGTGTACCATTTTCCCCTATAGTCATGCATAAAACGGAAAAAAAAGAGTTGATGTCAATTTTTGCCAGCACAGGTTCATCGGGGGTGCAATTTGCACCCCCAAATTATGACGTTGATATGATGAACGAATTCAGGTAACTGGTGCTAATTACTGCAATAATTTGTTATGTTATTATATTTTAGAACACTTCCTGATATTTGTTTGACCTTTTTAGAAGTCAGCCATTTTGTTTTGCTTACATTTCAAGTATTAGAAAATAAATAACACCATGGCTAGGTATTCCACAGCTGAAGCTCTTTGACTGATTATGGAAGAGGATACAGAAGTTGATGAAGGTGAAGGTGATGCCGATGATAGTGAAGATGGAGATTTGCCTGAAGTTGGTACTGCCTCTGATAACGAAGATCATGTGTCCGAGGAATTCGACGAATCAGAAGATGTCAGTGCGTCTGACGAAGAGCAGGTAAATGAACCATCTACTACACGGAATACAAGAGGAAGAGGTCATGTAAGAGCTGGTACTGCCCTGCTCAGAAGACCGATCATGGATGCAATCCAACTTATAGAACTGGACTCTGGAGAATTCGAAGCAGGAACTGAGATACCAGCTAAAGTGAAGAGGACACAGGGACATAGTCATCTGTGCCCGCGCGAGTTTGACAGGAAGACGCGCAAATTCTGCGATAAGTGCTGTAGGCCTGCTTGTCCGGCACACTCTGTCAATGTATCAAATGTGACAAATGTATGTAACTGAACAATTTAGATATGTCATTATGTTTATATAAAATACATGGTATTCGATTACCGGTAGACACAGCGTATCCTTGATTTATATTCTCAAACAAATAGGGGGTGCAGTTTGAACCCCAAGGACCTGGAACGCAACTTTCTGACAAGGGCCCATTGAGGGTTAATGCGACCCTGTTTACAATGGTGGCTTGAACGACTGCAGTGAAATAGACCTACATTGGAATATAAAAATATATCATGTCTCGCAAACTGGTAGCTTGCAAAGTTCAGAACGTGAATAGCGTACGACGAAGTGGCTGAAACAGTTGATGTTCAGCAGCATATAGAACAGGATCTTACTGGGAGAAAGTGAAAGACTTATGAGACACAGACTGACAGGCAGGCAGAGACAGAGAGGCAGGCAGACAGACTGACAGACTGACAGGCAGGCAGAGACAGAGAGGCAGGCAGACAGACTGACAGACAGACAGGCAGGCAGAGATAGGGAGGCAGACAGGCCGACATGATGAGACAGGCGGTCGCATGAAGGTTCGACAGGCTACTTGTACGAGTAGATAATTCTTGATAAGAACGATAGACCAAGCAAACAATGTTTTAAACTGCCTGTCATTCAGACAAGTCTAATAGTTGGTTGCAACTTTTCCTTTTGAATCCCGCACGATTTTGATGTGGATGAGGGTTTGAGTTTTTCGTGGAAAACAATTATTGTTCAGGTCAAAAGAAAAGTTTACAGGTGTTGGTTTCAAGCTTAGTCACGCACATTTTGCTATTAGCCCTAGCGCTTACTCTCCACGAAAAGAGAACTTGCCATAATTGACTTCAGCTTTCAGCGCAGCACACTAATTGCATAATTATCAAGTGGACTAATTAAATGCACCGCAACCCAAAACACAAACTGTCAATGTATGCAGATCTGGAACGTAAGTTGGGGATTGGTTGAAAAGCAAAAGCTGTAGTGTCGCTGCATTATTGTGTTCCTGTTTTAACCTTAGTTAGCCTACTCGAGCATATGCTTTTGTGACTACACTTCTGAGTAACACCTTTAGGCCTAGGCCTACCCTTTACGGAAAAGTATTAAAACCATAGAAATAAAAACGTCACCATCATATGCAACATTTGGAAATCCCACTGACAATTGATATTCAACTTTTGATATCAGATAACTATAGGGATCTAAGGGATGCGATAATTCAGGTACTGGAAAATTACTCATTTTAAAACTGGCCACAAAAGCTGGCTTCGCCTCAAAGCCATATCGTTGGAATACCTTTCTGTAACAAGCAGCTACTTTTAAAAGTGCAAATTTATTTAATACAAAACACACAATTCATATTCTGTGCTAGTAAAACCTGTAGCTGTTAATTCACCGTCATTTAGGTAGATATTAAGCAAAATTCTGTCGCAAACTGTATGTGATAAAGATTTTAAATGGGTCACAATCTGTTAGAAATATTAGCATATAATTTTTGATTACTTATTGAGGATTGAAATAAATATAAACAAATTGCCCTGTATTCTGCAAATTGTGCTAGAGCTGTTGTTGACATTATTTAATTAAAAGAACTAATCGAATTGCCCACAAGTTAACGAGAAGTCTTTCAATTCAATAGTTCTGAACAAAAGATCACTGCGATAAAAATAAAATTGCAATCGTTGGTCTGTTACCGTTGCCGAAACAAAGTCACTTAGGGGGCTTATTAATCGGCATACCGATAAAAAGATGCCATGTGCACGAATAAAGTTGATAGGTCTCTTTGAGCTTTGAAAGCATTTCAGCATTGTTTTTAATATGTTCTGGATAGTTGCAACCTATGCATACCACATCCAGTAATGCATAGGCCTACACCTGAACCTAAGCCGAGAATTTAGGTCTGGCTTAAAGCCTAGCCTAATTTGTAGGATCACAGAAGAGTAATACAGTGTAAACCTTAGCGCAGTATATATTGAGTGCAACCAGCTTAGCACCTGCGTAATCAATGTAAATGCATCTGTGTAACAGATGTGTGGCTGATTCATAACCGTCTAATATTACAATGTATTTCCAGCAATTAGACGAAAAGTCAATCGCAATATACGAGAGTAATCATATTGTACAGTAACTTGAAATAACATGATTATGTATGTATGGCATGCACATAACCGAAAAATTATAGAGCGCCATGATATAGTTTAACATGGGACTTCAATAGGGTAACACTGATAAAGAACTGTTAGCAAATTTACAACAATAAGATATTTCAAGTTTCGAATAAATAAGTTACAGCATATTCTAAAGAGAAAGAGATGCATCCAAAGTACCGAAATCGTTTTCGAGCATTTCAAGCATCAGCTGCTTTACCCGGTCATCATTTCTCGACTTAGAATTCAAGCAGGTTCATTTTAGTCGTCGCTAGGTGGCAGTGGAGGAGGCGGTCTTGATGTGTGGTCGATGCTGGCGTACTTAGCTGGTTGAAATTGATTTGAAGTTGGTAGGCGGGCAGGTGGTCTACGAGGCATCTGCATATTTGGAGTAGGTATTGTAGCCACTGAATTGATATCCAAATACTCTACATTTTCCATTCCTACACTCTAACACAAAATATAACATGAAATTATTTCCAAATGTTTCTTTGATTACTGTCGTAATCTTTATGACTAGCAATGTGACATGTCTGCCACCATGCTGGTCATGTTTAACGCATTTGATTGTTTCTTCGTCTCGCGCGAAATTCGCTTGATATATAATGTTGATTGTTTGGGCCTTTACTCATGGTGAATCTGCTTTTCGGAGCTCCCTCTATTACGACGTATTTTCTGCATTTATGGACAGCATTTCGTCCATGCGATAAATAACTTTCTGCTTGACTAATGCTACTCCCTCTATACTGGGCTTCCCTCACTCGACTGAGTTGCCTCGAAAGCGTAGGCCTACTGGGTTCCGCTGTGAGCTTGGTCGGGCACATTCCTAAACTCGGCCATGTCTCTGAATACATGCGAAATGTCCTCCACTGGTTACGGTTCTCGCAACGCATTGTCTAACAATGTCAGCTTGGCCGTGCTCCCTCCTATTTCTATCTGCGTGAGCTCTGTTCTCGCGGCTTTGTTCCACCTGGTCACCGCTCTCTCCGATCTACCCGCGGCGACCTTTATGTTCCTTTTGTACGCACCGCTGCTATGCAGCAGCGAGCTTGCTCCATGGCTGGACCCAGAATTTGGAATGGGATTCCTCCTGAGCCGCGGTCTCTTCCTCGAGACTCGTCCACCTCTTTCTTCTCTGTACGCACCGCTGCTATGCAGCAGCGAGCTTGCTCCATGGCTGTTCTCTCCCGCCGGGGTTGGGCTGGGAGAGCCTCTTAATAGTCTCCTTGAAGGGTCGCTATATAAATGCTCAGTTGATTGATTGGTTGATTGATACCTTATCGCCAACAGGATCTGCATACCGCAGCCGAGTACCAGGTTTCCAGCTGGAACAGTTGAGTCCAGACCAGCACAACTGCATGCCATTAGCAATCTGGAAACTCTTTGATTAGGTTAAGAAGGGGCTGCAATTTTAATTTATTTTAATTTATGTACATTATCTTTTTCGCGGTAGGTTTATTATGATAAAGATAGGTAAAAGTATGATCAAAAGTGCATTCTAGAAAATTAGCCTAGTCACTGAATAGTCTCAATAGGTTTAGGTAAACTAAACTTCAGAAGAGTTGATTGATCGAACAGATAAAAGGAAGATCTTTCGGGTGTGGCACTTGTTCGGCCACTGCCTTAATCAGCTGTTGCCACGGTATCAGGGGCTTTTACCTCCGGACCATTCACCTCTAGGGGTATTCACCTCCGGACGTTTCACCTCCGGACGTTTCATCTCCGGACTATTCACCTCTAGGGGTATTCACCTCCGGACGCTTCACCTCCGGACGTTTCATCTCCAGACCATTCACCTCTAGGGGCTTTCACCTCTAGGGGCTTTCACCTCTAGGGGCTTTCACTTCTAGGGGCTTGCACCTCTAGGGCCTTTCGCCTCCAAATACAAACATACATACAAACTATGAAACTAATTATCACTAAGCAATAAAGTAGATTTCTTAGTGTCAACTTGCAAACTATGCAACTAATTATTGTGTCATAAACAGACAAAGTCAGGCAATAATCACTACGTAATGAAGCAGATTTCTTAATGTCAACTTATCAAAGGCCGTATTCCAGCAAATCAGACATTCTGTCAGACGACAAGTTCACTTTTGAATTTCTATTTCTCTTGTTGGATGCTTAAATACTGCACACCGTGGTATTATATAATTACCTCTCGCATATCTACACGACCTCCACATACATGACCAATGATCTTCGCTGGCTTCCTGTGGCGTATCGAATCAGATTTAAGTCCCAGCAGGGTCTAGCTTGATAGTGTCTTAACATTTACTGAGGCCTAAATATCTTTGTGATCTGCTGTGTAAACCACTCTCTGCCCGCTCTTCTCGTCCTCTTCGTTTCGCCGTCATATTTGATCTTTTATCCCTCGATCGCGAACTTCTTTGGCAAAGCATCCGGCTTTCGCTGTAGTGGGTCCCTCACTATGGAATGACCTTCCCCTGCAATCCGTAGTAGGATTCTAGAATGGATTACACCTGCGTCTCTTTGCTGCCTAAAGACTCACCTGTTTACCGACATGTCACGTTAACAGCGCTTCTGTATAGCCCTGCTGAGAGAAGAGCTTCAAAAATGTTCATATAAGATGACAAGAATGTAAAATGATTGTTGTGGGTAGCAGAAAGTGTATAATTACCAAAAACCAGACATCGATCTCTAAATCAATTCCATTTACGTGTGAAGACATACTGGGGATGATTTTCAATATGAGGCTTCCAATTGGCATGACATATTTCGCACCTACCGAACAGGGTGTGGCTATAGGCCAATCAGTCTAATGCCGACCTACCATAAGTGGCCATGCCAAAATAGCGGAATGAAGGCAGATTCTAGAAAGATGAATGAATCAAGCTAGACACTCAAAGTATAACATCTGGAAGGATGTTCAAATTTCTATATAACAGACACTTTGGAACAACAAGCCTACAGATCAAGTTTGTGACAGAGTATAGCAAGGCCAGACACTCAGTTATCTCTTCTCAGTGCCAAATTGAAAAGTGCCAGAGTAAACTATTGTCTGCAATCGTTGGAAGACAATTTAATGGAACCATTATTTTCAGACCAGCAAAGATAATAACCATATAATTAGTCTTTCTCGTTTAAGTTCGTCTAGATAATAACCACATAACTACCCGCACATTAGAAGAGTTGCTGCAAACAAGCCCCACACTGCTATCATACGACTGAGCCTACCTACTAAGTAGGCTCGGCAGTTTCGGCAAACTCCAGCAGGCGCTGAAGTGAGGGGATGTTATATTTTATTAGATGTGGGTTAAGCGTGAGTGGTGACCTCCGGCTGTCACGTAAACCTTAGATGACGGATCCACCGATAGACGCAGGCTGTATTATACATATATCGTGGCTTGCCCATTAAGGCAATGGCAATTATAATAATAGTCACAATACACAGTAAGCGAGTAACAGGCGATAAAGTAAAAACCACATTGTCAATCATTTATAAAACAAATTGAGTCTCTTTCACTTTGTTAGGATATGGGAACAAAAAGTAGCGAAGAAGATATGAAAACTAAGCCATTGAAAGAACAACAATGGTGTGAACTGATCCTGCCTTTCCTGTATCTGAACCATTTATTCATATGCATCCTTCACCACCCTCCGCCTTCTTTTCTTCCAACTTCTGTTTCTCCTTCTATTTCCTGTCTTTCTTCTTCTAAACTTGATGTTTAGGTGAGCGATAAGCCCCTTTGAGAGGATTCTTGATGGCTCAGAAGCAGATTTAGAAGGTAACTTACTTATGTTGCATTTACTATCATTATTATTGTTATCTTTATTATATTTACCAATAGAATGAAAACCAGCGGCTGCTGTAAACTACTTTAAACATGGAAGAATGCTTTCTCGGATGGCTAGTCAGTGTTGACTCTCGCTTCAAAAGTACCTCGGAAAGCGATCATGTTAAAGCACTGTGTTGTTGACGCAACAGGTTGGAAGACGAAAGAAGTCTCCCTCGAATCTCCAGAAACCCTGCAAATCTGATGGCAACCCAGGCTAGCCATGAACTCCAATCCCTGGTGGTTGATTGGGCCAAGTTTTTCAAAGGCAAAGGCAGAGGAACAGAAGAAGGGATGAACTTATAAGAGCCTGGCAGGTATTCACACTTGGCAACCTTCCTCTGGGCAGACAGCTCGGCCGCTGGTGTCTACAACAGTCACGTCCCAGGCCTGAGTCCTGAGATTCCTTCCAGCCTGCCAGTGATTATACATACGTGCATGCATATAATAATATTATATAATCATACTTATATCAAAGTCCAGCTGGTTTCTTAGAAGAAGGAAAAACCAGCCCTGGCAAGGGCTCGCCAGATTAGGTCATTAAGAGTTGCATGTCTTGCTGTTCTACTGGGACTAAGACGGCAGGCCATAACACAGGACCCACTGGCCAAGTCCATTGAGCAACAAGGGCGCAAACTTTGATTCCGCGACGCAAACAAATAATAATAATAATAATAATAATAATAATAATAATAATAATAATAATAATAATAATAGCATAATTTTTTTACTTCTGAGGGATTATATGTACCTCACGAAAAAAAAATAATAATAAGTAGTAGTAGTAGTAGTCCCCTGAAGAGGCGCTATACAAGTGCTCAAGTGAATGAATGAATGAATGAAAGTAGTATTTGTATCATTATTTGTATCATTATTACTTACGGGACTTCCGCTTCTGGGAGTTCCAGTTCTAGAAGCTACGTTTTTTGGTGTGCCGGTTCTGCTTGGGTGACTGCACGCTGGCGAGTGCTAAGCAGAAATAAGCAGAAATAAATCGTAAACGACAAGCTTTAACTTAGGGTGGAAAACAACGGAGAGATTTTACAGAAAGGTATTCACCACTTAGATCACGAGAAAGTTTTGCCGTGTCGGAGATTTGAACGCCAAACTTCTGGGTTGGCAGTCCAGGACGTTAACGAGATCAATCAATCAATCAATCAATCAATCAATCAATCAATCAATCAATCAATCAATCAATCAATCAATCAATCAATCAATCAATCAATCAATCAATCAATCAATCAATCAATCAATCAATCAATCAATCAATCAATCAATCAATCAATCAATCAATCAATCAATCAATCAATCAATCAATCAATCAATCAATATTTTATTAAAACCATTGTCAAGGCACAAGGCACCATAGTTACTTCATTACAGTAGTCATATATGATAGCAAGACCATGGAACACTGGAACGTATTCACCTGAATTCCTTTTCCATGGTATGCGCTGTTTATGCCTGAACTTCCTGACCAAGCTGGAGATTCGTGCATGTGCGGGTGTGGAGGAAGTTCTCTATCTACAATATTTCAATTTATATTTAGCCACTTCCTTACAGTAGTATGTATCTGAACAATAAGGCATCTGTGCATTAAATGATCTGATTAAGACAATATTCGTCGGAAAGTTGAAAAGTTAAAAAATTAGAGTTGTTGCAAATAATAAGATGTGTTTTTCCAAGGTTCAAGTAGGTGACACTGAAGTATTTAGATAAATCCAGAACTGTTATATCAACTATGAAGACTTACCGCAAACTACGACTTCGGCATACACTCTGTTATGGTAAACGATGTCTTCGGGTGGATCTGGTTCCTCATCGGCAACAACTGCTCGTTGGTCGTTCATTCGATTTTCCATGTTCAAGTTTACATCTGCTGCAAAAGGTTGTGATTGCGTATAGCAGGATATTACCTTACAGCACCAATGTATTGCAGATCTGCATGTAACAATTTAAACTGGAAATTCACTCGAGTTCGGTTAATTTGATATCAGTTTATAAAACGATCATGCATTTGTGCAAACATTTTATCAGACTGACATGCAGTGTTAATGAGGACTGATGCAACGTCATATAACAGACGAGGGTCAATCCGAAGTATTAAAGTGTTTACTACGTGGAGAGGATTCTTTGGTGGCCAAGAAATCAACTTAACGTCAATGCCACATATTTAGTGCAAGAAAATTATTAGAATATTTATATGGTTTTTTGAACAAATTCATATATTACTGAATTATTGTTTTCAGTCATTTAAAGCAGGTGTTTCAGAACTTTAAAAATCCTCGTTTACAGACTAGACTTGCAGACTAGTGCAATTTAATTTTAAAAATTGAAAACACGTTAGGGATTATTTATTAGCTTAATTTTATAGATTAGTATTGCTGTTTGATTAAGTGTGGCTCTGGCGTGCATCGTATTTAGACATTCCGGAGAAAGAAAAGGGCCATTCAGAGGAATAGCAAAGAAATTGCACGTTAGTTGAGCAGGAAACAGACCTAATCTTCAGAATGATGTGTTATTATGTTACCAATTTGCACGACATCCGCTAGTTGCACCAGATCTGGTTCCGACGACTTTCTGCACACTAAAATAAATTGTCTCTGCATTAGGCTACTGCTGGAAGTAGCATGTTTTTAAATCACACAAGCATAATATATAATGTGATAGGCTACTATTGTAATGTAGTGTTATCTAATGTCCTTTTGAACTAAGGGCTGACATACTAAAACACCGATATCGCGCCTATTCTCCATCCTTCTGTAATGACTCATGTAAAATAAATTTATTAACATGACTTCCAATTGCACACTTTAAAGGTTATCTAAATAAGTTGTGGCCTCGGTGGAAAAAGGTAATTTATCAAAGAAAGATAGATATAGCAACCACAGACACAATTATGTGAAAGCAAATATGGATTTCAGAGTCTACGTCTTATAATTTATTAGGCCTAATTATCCGCAGTTTGCAGAAATGATAATCTAGATAAATTAAAATACACATGGATGCATGGGTGAATGGATGGATGTGTGAATGGATGGTTAACAAAGTATAGTCGAACAATAATTAACTTATACCAATCGAATAGACTTTTTACCAACGCTACTTGCAGCTATGTTTTGTACAACAAAAGTGTATCCACAGACACAATGAAGTGGAAGCAAATATGGATTACAGAGTCTACGGTCTTATAATTTATTAGGCCTAATTATCCGCAGTTTGCAGAAATGATAATCTCAATAATTGTACTATTGGTGAAGTACTTCATCTAGCGCTATAGTAATTACCTTATAGTAGGCCTAATAATGATGAAGATAACTATGCTTATGATTATAACGATAATGATGTTGTTGATGATGATGATGATGATGATTATGATGATGATGATGATGATGATGATGATAATGATGATGATGATGATGATGATGATGATGATGATGATGATGATGATGATGATGATGATGATGATTAAGATGATGATGATAATAATGATGATGAAGTGCGTTTTAAGCAAGTGCCATGTTTCAAAGAACTATGAAAAGCAATGGTTAGCCTATTCAGTTGTAACTAAGATGAGGACTGTAACGAATACTACTATTACAGCTATAGTAGGCCCCTTATTTGGCTATTATTTCTCAGGGACAGACATCGATCTCATGTCTAGTTACTTTAGTATGCTGTAAAGCTCAGAGCCCCCATTCTTAATTCAACACTTTGCATTTTATCCATATTTCTGATTCAAAGTTCAACAAGAAGATTGTTTAGAAGTATCATATGTAATATAGTTCAGCATTAGATTAATATATACATTCAGAGTTTTCTCAATGACACTAGACATATAATTCTAGACCTAACCTTCTATTTAATCTACTTATACCAGCACGACATTATATTAGAATTAATATTATGTTTGCTGAGATAGTTTATTTATATTACCCTCCCCGTGGAGAAGAGTTTCGGTCCATTCTTGGTTCTCATTCTTCGCTAGTTCTTGATGAATCTTTGATGTACTTTAACGTGTAGAATGGTTGTCGCACATCTTCACTTTATTGTTCGTAGTTGAGTAGAAACCATTCGATCTAACCACTTCGTCAAATAAATTTCATTTGTATTTCACCGGAACGTTAGAGTTCGAATTATCTCTATAGCATTCGCTTTCCCAAAGAGTTCGATTGACAATTAATGTGTCAATCCACACGTCTCGACGGTAGTGTCCTTCGAACGTTTCGCAAAGGTTTTTTTCACGACAGCGTTTTATTCAAGTTCACCTCATCGATTCTTTCACTCGACCGTAACTTAGTCGATATTCAACCGAATTCCGTAAAGTTCGTTTCAAATCGTTCCTAGTACAATGCACTATAAAACTGTCGAACAATACGAGCGTTTTTCTTCCCTAGTACACTCGAATTTCTGAGTTAATCGGCCTTAACTCTCTCGCCATCAACCCTTCACATCGGTTGCCACACGGCCAACTGCCACGTCATCCAGCAGACGACCGAAGATCGGATCTCGACGCCTCGTAATTGATGATTCTCCAAACCGCTAGTTTTTCCCCTAACTCTACATTAATATTATGCTTATAGTGCTGGTATCTTCGTGCTGGTTAATTACTTGAATAATTAATGCATAGCAAGTATGATGCTAAATCACTCATGTCACGTTATTTTCTCACATTCTTAACTAAAGGCTAAGTGTATTTGTGTGAGAAAAGTACATACGTTACAACAAACTCCCTCACTAGAATATTTACTCTAAATTTTCTAAAATCTATGTCCTTAACTTATCACACAAATCACTTATCTATACAAAATATTTCTACATAACTCATTTAAATCTTATTCTATCTACATTACCAAGTATCAGCCTTATCCAACTAACCTCTTATACTACACATTCAAACAAACTACTCCTCTAACATCTATTTCTTTATATTACATTCAGTCACATCTAATTTTACTTATTTACATACTCTCTAACTTTATCTTCTTAATCTATTCTGGACCTCTGCTAAGGTAGTCAATGTAATAGTTAACTTTTACAATCTAAACTACATCTGTCAATCTACTAGAACAACCGTCATAGTCAGTCTTTGGCTACGTCAGTTCCCATTGGTTAATTTCCCTTAGAAATTCCTTCTACATTTAAGTATTTGTTAAGTCTCTTGATCACTCGAACCATCCCCTCTTGTCTTTCCAAAACCTACATTACTCTTATTCTTCTAATCTAAAGTTGCATGTCAGTACATCATGTTACATTCTATTTATATTAAACCATAACAAAAGTTAATAACTAAGTGAGCTTAACTTCTCCTTTCCTCAAAATCTCTATATTTAAAATTAACTTCTTACCTACAATTCTAAATCAAGCCTTATATTTAGAACCCATTTAGTCAACCCTATAATGTTCCACAACCACTTAATTAACACCACTTCTCTTCTATGTTGCTTATCTCCACTACATTCTCACCATATGATAGCGTGGTACTCCTTTACGCCTATCAAATTTACTGCTTCCTCTCCATGTCTGAATATCCTCGTCTGTCAGATCATCTTCGCTTGCATATAGATATCTATCCACATCTACCCATTTCCTGTTAGAAGTCTTCAGTCCCGCTGATTGCTCATTTCTCCTGTTATCACTTCCGCGATTATAACTTCTGTTCCAATCTTGACCTCTCCTATCATTAGGCCACTTTCTTCTTTTCCATGGTTCATCTTTCCATCTACTTCTTGGACAAGATATTCCAGATTCACCAGTTTCATCGCCTATTCTCTGGTTAGATTTTCTCCAGTTAAAATTCTTCCCTTCATATGGAACATGATTAACCCGTGGTGATCTAATTACCTGATTATTCCTCCAATCTGCTCCGTCCTTCCTCTCACAACACCGCCCATTATTCCTATCTGTATTTTTACATGGTTTGAGATGTCTCCTCTCAACACCATATAATTCAGGGACATCTTTTACTCTCCCATGAACTTTCTCTCGCTCACAATCATTGTCTAGTTCGACTAAATTAACATCCTCATTATTACATTTCTTCTTACCTGAAGAATGAGATTTATCTTCGTGTGAACAGTCTATAGAATCCTTTCCTTGGTTCTTTGAGCATCTCTTATTATTTTCAGAACTCGGTTTCATCTCCATGTTTTCATCCTTGTTCAACCTCGCATTGCACGTTGCCATTATTTCTGGTTTATTTATCGAGTTCAATATAATGCCTTCTTTCGACATGCTCTCATTCCGCGACGTAATATATTCCGTCTCAACACGTGTTTCACCCTCAGCTGGCTCACATGAATTTCCATAGCTGTCTATTTTTAGCGTAGTCGTCCTTGACGATGCGTTAGACGCTATCATTTCTCCTGGCGCATTTCCCGCCATGACGTCATCAGTTTGAATTGCTACACTGATTTGAGTGTGCTTCGGTTCCAACAGTCCCCGCTTAAGATCTTTGTATAGAACCTTAGGACTAAAGGGACTAACGATGAGGTCCGAGATTAAACCACGGATTACTAGAGCCTCAACTCTACCACTGAATTCTTTACCCGTGATCTCAATCGTTGCCGTGGGAAATTTTCCTTTCATTCCATTGGAAAATAGACAAATCTTACTACGACCTGTAAATTGCTGTGGTTCTACAAACTCTTCATTAACAGCCATACAACTCGCGCCAGTATCGAACACAGCTTCTACGGGTCTTTTATTTACGGTCACACCTTTAATTTTACTGTACCATTCCAAAGGCTGTCCTTCTACAAGATAACCTGCGATTCTCTCCACTTCTTCTTCCTCCTTTCTTCTCTATCTTCCATACATTGCATCATAGCAATTTTATGCGGTCTATCTTCCCGCATTATTCTATCGCAGTTTAAAGCACGGTGGGAATTCGACCCGCATTTAAAACAGCCCTGTCCCTGACCTTTGTAACCATTGTCGTTTCTTCTCGACTCTTGGAATCTCCACTCATTCTTGAATGGACTCTTATCCTTAAAACTTGGATAGTCCTTTGCTTTAACTGGGTCAACATTTTGTTTCTCCTCGCATTTCTGGTCTGGCTCTCGATTAAAATTTTTCTGATTACCTTGTTTATTCTTGTTTACGTTGAACCCTCTCCTCTCATCTTCTTCTCGTGCCTCTAGATAATTCTGTGCCTGGATAGTCATCTCACTAAGACTGAGTTTTCCTCTTTCTTTCAAGAATCTTCTCAACTCGTTATCGCAGGTGACATAAAATTGATCTCTTAGGATTAATGCCTCCAATCCTTCGTAACTCTCTTCCATCTCCGCCATCGTCCTCCACTGTGTCAAATATCTTCTTAATCTTACAATGAATTGCCCAACACATTCATTTTTCTCTTTCCTTTCCATTTTGAACATTTTTCTATATCCAGATTCTGAGAGTTTAAAACGCTGCAAAAGCTCTTGCTTAAGCTTCTCATAACTCTGCACATCTTCTGCGTTCATCCGTTCATAAACTTCTAAGGCTTGGCCTTCAAGAAATCTCGCAAGAGATAAAGACCACAAATTCTCTGGTATACTATAAGTGACACACATCCTCTCGAACCTAAGTAGGTAAGCATCGAGGCAATCTTTATCTGCATTGAATGATGGCATTTTGAGAAATTTCACTCCATTGCATTGTTCCATGTTTCCTCTGTCTATGCCATTACTCATCCTGTCTTCTCGTTGACTGTCATATTGGAGTCTACATTCTAACTCCTTAAATTTGATCTCCTTTTGAATCTCAAGCTATCTGAGCTTCATCTGCATTTCTCTCTCTTCAGAGAGTTTCTTCATTTCTCTGTCTTCTGAGAGTTTCTGCATTTCTCTCTCGTCTGAGAGTTTCTGCATTTCTCTCTCGTCTGAGAGTTTCTGCATTTCTCTCTCGTCTGAGAGTTTCTGCATTTCTCTCTCCTCTGAGAGTTTTTTCTGATCAAACTCTAGCTGCATTTTTCTAAATTCGTTCTCATCTTGTCTCACTTTCTCTAATCTACTCTCTTCCAGTCTGGCTTGGATAAAATCCTTCACCTCTAATCCTTGGACCCCCATTTCAGTTGCAATTTTGAGCCATTTCTGATACTCGACCGCCATGTTTGAAGTGGTATCTTGATTTAGCGTTATATCTGCTTCGTCTCACTCGCTTCTACAAATTTTCCAGTTTGTCTATCAAACTTCAAAGTCGACCTGACTCGACCTATTTTTACCCAATAGCAATTCAAGTCAACGTCAGAGGTCACCACCTGACCTTACCTCGACTAATCAAATTCGTTCGATTAGATTATTCGTTACGTCACACTACAACTACCCTGCCGAAATAGTTCCAGCAGCTAAGACCGAACTCTATTCTACTGTGAATCTCTACGTTTCTACCAACCGAACAAGACTCGTTATCTACAGGTAATTTATCCCTGTTTCTAATTAAAACGGATCCTATTTCAATCCCGTGTCGAGCCACCCAGTTTTGTAACGAATACTACTATTACAGCTATAGTAGGCCCCTTATTTGGCTATTATTTCTCAGGGACAGACATCGATCTCATGTCTAGTTACTTTAGTATGCTGTAAAGCTCAGAGCCCCCATTCTTAATTCAACACTTTGCATTTTATCCATATTTCTGATTCAAAGTTCAACAAGAAGATTGTTTAGAAGTATCATATGTAATATAGTTCAGCATTAGATTAATATATACATTCAGAGTTTTCTCAATGACACTAGACATATAATTCTAGACCTAACCTTCTATTTAATCTACTTATACCAGCACGACATTATATTAGAATTAATATTATGTTTGCTGAGATAGTTTATTTATATTACCCTCCCCGTGGAGAAGAGTTTCGGTCCATTCTTGGTTCTCATTCTTCGCTAGTTCTTGATGAATCTTTGATGTACTTTAACGTGTAGAATGGTTGTCGCACATCTTCACTTTATTGTTCGTAGTTGAGTAGAAACCATTCGATCTAACCACTTCGTCAAATAAATTTCATTTGTATTTCACCGGAACGTTAGAGTTCGAATTATCTCTATAGCATTCGCTTTCCCAAAGAGTTCGATTGACAATTAATGTGTCAATCCACACGTCTCGACGGTAGTGTCCTTCGAACGTTTCGCAAAGGTTTTTTTCACGACAGCGTTTTATTCAAGTTCACCTCATCGATTCTTTCACTCGACCGTAACTTAGTCGATATTCAACCGAATTCCGTAAAGTTCGTTTCAAATCGTTCCTAGTACAATGCACTATAAAACTGTCGAACAATACGAGCGTTTTTCTTCCCTAGTACACTCGAATTTCTGAGTTAATCGGCCTTAACTCTCTCGCCATCAACCCTTCACATCGGTTGCCACACGGCCAACTGCCACGTCATCCAGCAGACGACCGAAGATCGGATCTCGACGCCTCGTAATTGATGATTCTCCAAACCGCTAGTTTTTCCCCTAACTCTACATTAATATTATGCTTATAGTGCTGGTATCTTCGTGCTGGTTAATTACTTGAATAATTAATGCATAGCAAGTATGATGCTAAATCACTCATGTCACGTTATTTTCTCACATTCTTAACTAAAGGCTAAGTGTATTTGTGTGAGAAAAGTACATACGTTACAAGGACATCTTTAAAGGATACCAATATAGGCCTATGGTCAGTCGGAACACGTCGTTGTGAACGGTAGACCATCACAAAAACGACGAAGTGACTATAAATATATACGAATGAAAGGATTGAGGTCGATACTGAGACATGGTGTCCGATTGGTTAGAGCGCTCCCCTTGTAACGCGGAGAGTACGGATGCAAGCCTCCCCTGAGATGGTTACTGTGAAGAGACCTTGAGCTAGTCCCTCACTTACAATTGCCCAACGCCACCGATTGATGCTTGGTCACTAGATGGTGACGCTTAATAATTAATAATAATACTGAGAGTTCCGGAACAGCCCGGTTTAACGGACTTTGTTGACAAATCGACTATCAACATGATGTAATTGACATACTTTGGTGATACTATGAGGATACACAGATGTTGATTAGAAAACATAACGTGAATATCAATATGACACCCGACAGACAGAGAACGACAGGATGGATGCAATAAGAATCTGGAAAGGACTTAGTGTCATTTATTGACAGAATAGACCGAAGACAAACGGTTTTGGTGCAGCCAATTTTCGACGCGAAGACAACTAAAGACCAGAAGTCAACTTTTTATACTCGATAACCTTTCGACGGTTTCGCTTGTGTAACTCAAAACTTTTTATCATTTCCATATTTCCGCACTGCTGACAAGCATTGGAGACTCTGTTACTCAAAGACAGGTTTACCTTTTATCAGGTCATGAATTGTAAGCCGTACCTTCTGGGTTTCTTTTCAGAAAGACGATTATAACAGCAAGAACGATGATACACGCCGCTCCGGCAAAACCAGTGATTATCCAGATAATATAACCTAAGAATAAATTTTCCAGTCGTTGATATAAAAGTCAATTGTGGCTTCTGGGAAATAATACATATTTTTCTATTATGGCCTCGAGCTAAGTACGGACTGCATTATTATTATACAGCTTTTATTGATTAGTTTATCGACTGATTGATTGATTGATGACAAATAGACTATCAACATGATGTAATTGACATACTTTGGTGTTGGTTGTTGGTTGGTTAGATGAGTGAGTGAGAGTTGGTGGGTGGGTGGGTTGGTTGGTGAGTTGGTGGGTGGGTTGGTAGGTGGGTGAGTGAGTGAGTGAAGAAGTAAAATTACAAAGCATCACATTGAAAATATTAGTCTGTAATGAGGCTTACCAGCATTCGAAGTCTCACCATTAGCAACAGATGTTGGCGCCAATTTGTTTCCTGATAACACAGACAGTCAACAGTCGTTAAGATGGAGCAAACGCTGTGCGTTGCTATTGTAGATAGATCAGTAAACCAGGTTAGGCAAATATGAGACAAACACAGTAAATGGCTTCGAAACGATATTGGAGTTTCTTAAACTTGATATCCTAAAGCTGTGGCAATGTGACGTTCGTCGCTCGAGATCAACTAACCCTTCATCAGACGTGGTACCAATTTGTGTCGGTCTTACCCGAGACGCTGCTTCGTCGTCGGGCTGGGTTCGGCTCCAGCCAACTGACCTTCTGGAGTCGCCCGGGTCACTATCCTGTCTACTTCTGCTGTAGACGAGCGGTTCCCTGTCTCCGCTCTCAGTGCCCATTTCTCCAAGAGGAGGTCCCGAGGGTATCGCTTGTTTGCGAACCGTGTCGCTGTCAAGCTCCATCTCACTTTCGGACTCTGCCACTGCCGCGGTCGCCGGGTGGGCAACGTCCTCGTCCTCAGGATGGCCGTCCTTTAGAACAGGGTTCGCTCTCTTGCCGGCAGGAGTCCTCAGCTTCCTGTGAGATCTCTTTGTCAAAGACTTCCTCTTTTTCTCCGCCTTAACCGAACCCTCACGTACCATTCTGCATCTCATGACTCTCGAGTTATCGTCAATAGGGGAAAACTCTGAACGTTCTCTTGTCCGAGAGGACAAGGTGTACATCTGACGAGTTGTCACGTCGTGCCGTCTCAAACACGCGAACATCTTGCGATAATATATACACGTGTAATATTAACGCGGTATACTGGTCTCACGACACTCTCTTCTGATAGGACAGGTTCTAGGTCTAAAACCTCCCTAACCGCACGCAGAACTGTGTTCCGACCGGCGCACGAGGTGGGCCCTACTTCGCACTTCGGTCAGTTCTCGGAGCTACGTGTTTCGATCACCAAGTTATTTGCTCTGAATAACGATTGGCTTGAATACAAGATTTTCCTGACTCTATCGTTTTCCTGGTCTTACCGCACTGTAACCAGTTGTCGGGCGGTCTTTTCCCGTACTGCGGTCTCTCGGTAACAGTGTCTTTCCCAGTAACTATTTTTAGTTACCGGGCGATGGAGCCCCTCCAACGCTCCACCGGCGTGTCAGCCATCCAAGTGTCACAATCCAAATGTAACGCCGACCCCGTAAGGTTACCAGAATGTCCTGAATTTTGTTCCCAAGAATTTCCGAATTTTGGTTCCCTAACGAAGGTCACGCTTACTCCTACAGGTAACCGGACAAGCTCCGATCGCGGAGTTCTTCAAAACCCAAGAGGGAATTTCCTGCCTGTCGCCAAATTTACCCTTATTATCGTTTTTGTACTAAATCGGGTTTTTCAGGTATCCCGACGGTCACTTCACCGAGTGCCGAAGTCGCGTAAAACTCTCCCAGCCGAGGACGCCGAAGTCGCGTAAAATCCTCCCGGCCGAGTACGCCGAAAGTGCGTAGAACTTCCCTTGTGTCGAGTACGCCGAAATCGCGTAAAACTCTTCTCAGTGTATAAAACCAAACACTGTCGGATCTTGGAGTTCTTCGAACTCCAAGAGGGATTTCCTTGCCCGACGCCAAATTTACTCTTGGTTTCAAGGATTTCAGAATTCCAGAAAATGGCTACCTTAAGAAGGTCACCTCTACTCCCATGGGTTACCGGACAAGCTCCGATCGCGGAGTTCTTCAAAACCCAGGAGGGACTTTCCTGCCCGTCGCCAAATTCACCCTGGTTTTCGATCTCACACTGAATTGGTTTTCCTGTGTATCAACGGTATCCTTCCCCGAGTATTACTCAGCCGTAGATTTCCCACGATCGGGACCTAGACCGCTTCGCGATCAACGGAGGGATCCAACCCGCTGGATCGGCGCTGTCGGCCCGTCTCCCAACAGTGAACTTCTTTAGCTGTACTCGGGATCGCCTGATTATATTATTCGGACGCCCCTTTCGTCCGTAAATATATTTGTACTAACCGGAAACTCGAACTCTGACTCGGTCGTAACCAAAATCACTCGCCTACCACACTGAGTGCAGTATATTTTAATCGGTAACTGAATCGCTAACCAACAACGCTGTTTCACAGTATTGCTATGTATGAAGAGTCGAACCAACTCTTCACGTATAAAGCAGCACACCGTGAGGCAGGCTCTATGCATCCCGAATTAACGCGTCTGCTCGCTATGCGCTGGCTTTACACCTTCGATCGGGCTTCCCTATCACGGTCGTTGCCGGACCGTCGCCTATTGAAATTAAATAAAAATTAAATGATCGATGCTGGGTCTTCGCATGAAAAATTAAGAGAAACGATGCTGTTCCCTTCGCATGTAAACTGAAGGAAAACGATGCTATTCGCATAAAATAAATCTTCCCACTTACGCACTGTGGCCTTGACCGCCACACTCTCCCCACCTTACTTAGATGCGGAGCATCTCTGCCAAAATCGGGGACCTTAATCAAACGTGACAGGAACATCCCCAACCCAGATCCACTTAGAGAGCAAGGAACCAAATGCACCTTTGGTTATAGGGCGGTCTATCGACAATCTCGGCACCCTGCACGTACGCCAAACACGATGAGAACCGTGATAGCGACAGCCTTTTTAATGATGCTTTCGATCTCTCGGCACCCTGCACGTACGCCAAACACGATGAGAACCGTGATAGCGACAGCCTTTTTAATGATGCTTTCGATCCGAACCACCACCCTACTGGCAACCTGTCGTACCTGACAAATCGCCAACCTTAACAGCCCCTCTATCATGAACCTAGGCTCTACCGGACCCCAAGGGCCAGGAGAACTTAAGGAGAGAAAAGTCGCCCACTGTCTCCCGATCTGGTAACCATTGTCGATCAGTCACACCCGGTACCACTTCCAAATCGTGAAAGCAAAATAATAGTACAAGTTATCATATTGTAGAACCAACGCAATGAAGCGTCCTAGTACTGGAATCTTTACTCGTTTCAGTACTAACCACTAAGCCAATGTTTAACCGAAACATATATCAAAAGGAAACTTAAACAGTCATTCACTGACAATCTGTAAAACCAACGCAATCAAGCGTTGCTGGTAGCACAGGTACGGTATGCTCCCAGATACCGCTCAAAAGAAATACTCTCATCAAAAGGCAACTGAAACATGGGTCTCCAATAGTCAATGAAACCAACGCAATTAAGCGTTTATCTAGTTGGTCCTAGATACACGTCTGCTTCAGAAGGTCACTAACAAGGACTTCTACAGTCGTAGTCATCCATCCAAGCGAGGTCTTCGTCTCGTCCGTCGTCCAGGTGGCAATTCTGGATCAGCGGTCTCGTCTGGATTTTCTGAAGGTTCCTCTGGTTCATGTTCTGCATTAGGATCTTGAGCCAGGACTGACCAGTCTACTGTAGGTAACTCAAGATTTCTGTCCCTCTCCGGTAACCAGGTACTCGGAGGTTTACCGTAAAACGGCTTCAATTTATCCACGTGCACAACCATTAGCGTGGATTTCGGACTCTTCTGAATCCGGTACAGATACGGACTGAGCACTTGAATAACCAAGAATGGGCCGGTGTAATAGCGAGCCCATTTTGTCTTCCTTTCGCTCCTTAGCCGAGGGTAGTAATAGTAAACCCAATCTCCTTGAGCGAACTTGCTAGGTCTCACTCTCAAATCGTAGGCTTTTTTCCTTCTTTCTGCTACTCTCTTTAACTGTTCTCGTACAAGCCGATACGATCGTTCCATTTTCTCTTTCTGTTTCTCCACGTACTCTTCCATGTCACTGTAAGACGGTCTCTCGAACTCTGTAACTTGGGCTAGAATCAAGTCTAATGGCGTATGGTTCTCTCTTCCCAGGAACAGGAAATTAGGTGTCCGTTGGGTCGCTTCATGTTCAGTACCTCGATATGCCGCCATTACATATGGTACATGAACATCCCAATCCTTTTGTCGTTCCGACACTACCTTTCCGATCAACATGTTCAGTGTTCTGTGGAACCTTTCGATCATTCCGTTACCAGAGGGTCGATATGGAGTTGTACGTACTTTATCAATCTCCATGCGTTTACACAGCTCTTTGAATAACTTCGACTCAAAACACGGTCCCTGATCCGTCAGGATCTGGCGTGGCATACCAAACCTCGAGAACACGTGTACCATAAGCGATTCTGCCACAGTAACGGCCTCTTGGTTTCTGATAGGCAGAGCTTCAGCCCATCTCGAGAAGTAATCTATCGCTGTCAGTATGTATTTGTTGCCTTTACTTGATACAGGATGCGGACCAGTTATATCAATTCCGAATCTCTCCATTGGTTCACCGACCACAGGAGTCTGCATGTAA
The DNA here is from genome assembly GCA_963556255.1 of Allolobophora icterica. Taxonomy (NCBI): domain Eukaryota; kingdom Metazoa; phylum Annelida; class Clitellata; order Crassiclitellata; family Lumbricidae; genus Allolobophora; species Allolobophora icterica. The sequence continues at coordinate 75,322,372 of OY744604.1, forward strand.
CCCTGTCTTGGAGGTTTCTCCCTTCGATAACGAGCACAGCGATCGCACCTTTGGCAGAACCGTCTAACATCGTCCTTCCAACTCGGCCAATACGCCCGGCGTTGCAACTGAGTCAAACTCTTCCGAATCCCGAAATGTCCTCCGGCAAAGCTTGCGTGTGTTAACTGAAGCATCTCTTGCCGTAGAGATAAGGGCACAACTAACTGAGATCGCTCAGCTTTTCCTGTGTTACCCTGAATCCAGCCTCTGTGTAACACTCCTTGCAGGACTTCCAGCTGATTCCAGTTGCTCACCAACACTTTCACCTCTCCGTTAGCAGGTGATAGTTCTGCCTGTGTTGGATGATGCTTCGACTCCTTCCAATCAAGGACCGTACCAATATTGCAATCGCTCTGCTGTTCTCTTCGAAGAAACTCCTTTGTCCAACGGATTTCCTGGCCTGTATCTTCACTAGTAACCTCGGAGCGCGTTACTTCTCCGATCGGACGTGCCCACATCACGTCTTCATTCGTAACTCTCATGGTAACCACTTTAGGTTGTTCCTCACCCGGACCTCTAGACATCGCGTCTGCATTACCGTGTTTTGCTCCCGGTCTGTGACATATCTCCATGTCAAACTCCTCTATCATCTCTAACCAACGAGCCTGTTGGCCAATCGGTTCCGGTGTTCTGCGTAACCACTGAAGTGCGGAGTGGTCTGTTCTGAGTAGGAATTTACTACCCAGTAAGTACTGACGAAACTCTTTCAAGAAATACACCACAGCTAACAACTCTCGCCTGGTAACGTTATAGTTCCGTTCCGCCGTCGACAAGAGCCGACTCGCGTAACAAATCACTGTCTCTTCTCCTTCTTGTACTTGCGATAACACCGCTCCAATGGCGTATGCCGAGGCATCCGTATCTAGGATGTACTGGCCCTCGTCGTTCGGTAACCCAAGTATAGGTGCGGAAACCAACTTTCGTTTAAGTTCTTCGAAAGCTCCCTGACATTCGTCAGTCCAATGGAACGGTACATTTTTCCTGGTCAGAAAATGAAGTGGTTGAGCTACCACCGCGAAATCATGTATGAAACGTCGGTAATAGGAGCAAAGACCAACGAAGGATCTGACTTGCCTCAAGTTCCGAGGAGCAGACCATTCTTCTACGGCCTTGATCTTGCTCGGATCCGTCGCGACCCCTTCTTCACTCAAAACGTGACCAAGAAACAATACTCTCTGTTGTAACAGGTAACATTTGGATGGTTTCAGCTTGAGATTATACTCTTGTAATCTCCTGAAAATCATCTCTAGACGTTGCATGTGCGTCTCTACGTCCCTCGAGAACACAATTATGTCATCCAAGTAAACCAGACAGATGTCATAGTTTAGCCCTGTCAAGACTAAGTTCATTAGTCGACAAAACGAGGCCGGACTATTGCACAATCCGAAAGGTAACACTTTGAATTGGAAGCTGCCCCTTCTCGTAACGAACCCGGTCTTGTGTTTGTCTCTTGGGTGCAAGGCCATCTGGTGATAACCTGCTCTCAAATCGAACGTACTGTACCATCTGGCGCCACCCAGGGTATCTAAACTCTCGCGGATAAGGGGTAACGGATGAGCATCTTTCCGTGTCTTCAGGTTCAGTTGCCTGTAATCGATACAGAACCGCATACTGCCATCCTTTTTCTTAACCATTACGACATTGGATGCCCATTCCGATATCGAAGGTTCAATGATTCCTTGTCTCAACATGTCTTCTACCTGACGATCAACTTCCGGTAACATGGAAAGCGGTTGACGTCTCAAAGGTTGCCGAACTGGTTTCTCCTGTCCCGTATCGATCTCGTGTTGGATCACCGAAGTGAATCCGTTATCACTTTCGTTAAGGGAAAACGTTGCGCTGTACGTTAGCACAAGTTTTCGTAACCTGATTCGCTCTTCTTCCGAAATGTCTGCTGGCACTTCTTCCCATAGTCGTTTTAGGGTCTGTTCGGCAAGTGGGTTGAGCGTCTGCTCCGCCACACTGGCCGTTGCACTAATCTTCGATCCAAACCGGTCAATCGTACTTTGCTGCTTTCCTCGGCGTTCCTCCGGATAACCTGGGCCCCTAGGCTTCTCCGGATTTTCGCTTCGGTAAGGCTCATCATACGATTCCGTTCTGGCTCGATTAACTGTCACATCGACTACGTTCACTCGCTCCAGCGGACATTCAGTCCGTTTCTTGACTAGCGAATCTCTGTCTCCAACATTCAACATCCTGATCCACACTTCCGTGTCTCTTCCTGTCACCAACGTACGTCCGATTATCAAATCTTTTGATAATTCCATTGGAATGGTCGTCCAATCTTCATTATCCTTTTGGAAATGCGGGTATACTACCCAAGCTGGAACGTCAACTTCGCTCCTTGGAGGAACTATTATGTCCTCTTGCACAATAACCCTCCGGCACATGGACTCGGTAACGACCTCTTTCAGAGGGATCTTCTCGCTCCCAAGGAAAACGCATCGACTTGCGAAGTCCCATCTTGCCTGATTGGCTTCCAGCCAAGATAACCCCAAGATCACTTCTGTCACTTGGTCTGTAACTAGACAGGGTACAGGGTACACCTGCTTTCCGATCCGAATCTTAAGGTTAGTTTCACCATCCACCTTAATCTGACTTCCATTAGCGGCTAGGAGTCGCTGTTCTGACGGTACTAGCACAGCGTCTAGCACGAAACGTCGTGGCACAAGTGACATTTCACTTCCAGAATCAAGTAGACAGTGTATACGTTTTCCTGCCAGTCTCGCAACCACGTAGGCCACCCTACTGCCTTTGACCAGTCGGTTTTGGGTTTCCTCTTGTATCGGTTCAGCCTTTGTAGGTTCACTGGTACCGGTTGCACCATTCGTCTCAGCGTTTCTCTGAGGACAAAATCGCTTTATGTGTCCTTTTCGTTTGCACAAGTAGCATTCGATATCCGGGTTACGCAACCGTGTGGGCGGATAAATCCGTCGCCATCCCACATTCGGTTCGGTTGTCCTCTGATCTCCCACAGCTAGATCAGAACTGTTCTCCCTTTCATGAGGTTTTCTCGGAACGATGCCCAAATTCTGATTTATTGTCACTCGATCAAGTTCTCTTGAAAGATTTTTAATCTTCCGCTCGAGATCTTCTAGACGACGAGACTGTTGCCCCTCAGTGCTCGAGTCTTTTCGGTCTTCCATGGTAACTTTAACTCTCGCGTGTCTCCGGTCTAAATCACCACCTTGTGTCGAAGATCGACCATAGGCATCCAACCTCACCGCATGTTTATACGCCGCTTCGAGGTTAACTGGTTCTCGCTCGCGCACCTTCTGCCCCAAATCTTGGTTTGCCAGTGCATCAATGAAAGCGTCACAAGCGACCGTCTCGACGATATCACTTGTTGGTCCTGGGTATGCCAAAGCCATTAGCCTTCGTACTTCCTGCACTACACTACTCAGCGTTTCTCCGTGAGCCTGCCGGTAAGTGCGAAGTTTCATCCGATATAGGCTAGTTTGGTCATCAGACCCGTACCGGGCCTTAAGCCGCTCAACAAGTTCTCGCCAAGACACGTCCCTCTGTGCACCCATGTCCCACAACAGCTGCGAAGCGGGACCCGTTAGGGCACACATTAACTGGTCTGCTTTTTCCTGATCACTCCACCGGTTGCACCGTGCACAAACTTCGAACTTTGCTAGAAAGGCTGCGATCGCTGACTTGCCGTCGTACTTCTCTAGCTTGATTCGTATACCGCGATCCGATCGGTCTTCGCCTCTTGTCCGTGTAACAAGTGATCTTCCGACACTCTTCTTGGGATTTCCTCTCCGGTTGTCCTCATCGTTACTCCTGGAATCGTTTTCCTCGTCTGTCCTCACCACTGACCAGTGCCGACTCTGTCCCCTCAGAGTACCCAACGTCTTCCCTGTACGCCACTTAGAATACATCGTAGTCATCTCTCGGTCGCCTGACGTTGCACTGTCTTCATCAGAGATGTACTCAGCCTGTCTCTGACCTTTTCTACGAGGCTCACCACCTGCGTAGTCTTTGGACTCCGATCGTTTATATTTATTGCGAGAGCTCTGAGAGTTTCCGTTGACGAACGTAACTCTTCTGTCTTCTTCGCGAATATCTCTTTTTCCTGACTCTGGCGGTCTGTCAGATTCGTCGTACCTAAGACAATTACGACTTCTCGAATCTGGTTTGTGCCCTTTAGAGTACCGCTCGTGGGTCTCATCCCAGGTCAAATGATCTCTGTCTCTTCCCATGTTCGATTCTCTCTCGGTTTCTCTATCAAGTGCCTGTTTTAAACCGCGTCTCTCGTACTCTGGTAGACGTTCCTTACCATACGTCTCCCTTTCAGTTTTCTCATAACTCTCGTGTCTTCCTCGTTGGCGGAGGTTTTTCCTGTCAAAGACTCCGGTTCTCATGGCCTCTTCTGGACCAACACTATCGGTGTCTGAATCCGAAGAACTCACTGACGAACGTAATTTCGCCTCAACTCTTCCTCTTGTCAACAGGCGTTGTCGACTCGATTGCCTTGCCGTTTTTCCGTGTGACTCTCTCCCGCTGTCCTCGGGAAGATAGCGGCTACGTAACTTTTCCGAAGTTTCCGAAAGCGAAACTTCCTCGCGTGTCTCTGTGTTACCTCGGCTCCGTGCCGGCTCTTCGATCTGCAGCTTCCCTCGGCGATCCATCTGGTAACCTGGGCCCGTAGGTTTCCCCGATGTCTCGCGTCGGTAAGACTTCGCATGCTGAGCAGCAGGAACAGACAGTTCTTCAAGTTTCGAACTCATCATTGCCACACTCTGTCGCAGGTAAGACATCTCCGCTTGCCAATCTACCTCATCGGTCACAGGTCTTGGGCGACCTTCTTCCATGTTGGTAAACGGTACTCGATTGCCTTCGTTTCGCTGATGCGCCACGATGTCACCACTCGTTTTCTGCACTACGGCGTCACCCCGCGGTTTCAGGCCTGTCTCAATGTCTCTTGGCCTATCACAAGCCTGTCTCGACTGTACAGGTTGCCTGCCCCGTACGATACTAGGTACTTGAACCTGCACAAGGTTCCCCGATCTATTGTCGAACGTTCTCTCATGTATTATACGCGGAACTCTATTGTCGTCGAGTGGTTTGGACCTGTCAAACCTACTCTCACCAACGGTCTCTCGCCAGTGTGTGAATGTCTCGTTATTCACATCGTTCCGTACTACCTCAGTAGTCTTTGGAACGGTTATCAACCATCCGTTATCCTCATGGAAACCTCTTTCACGCCCACTGCGGGTTCCAGCTTCCGTTTCAAATGCACTGGTTTCGTCAGGTGCACCCGTTTCATCAAGCAACCTTCGTTTGCTTTTCCGTTTACGTAACTTTGGACGCGCGCCTCCGTGCTCACTATGGGGCACTTCATCCGACTCGTCCTCGGTATCTTCCTGACCTTGCCTGGTTCTGTGACAAGAAAACGTTAGAACCCCACTTCTGGTACCAGTTTGTGACGTTCGTCGCTCGAGATCAACTAACCCTTCATCAGACGTGGTACCAATTTGTGTCGGTCTTACCCGAGACGCTGCTTCGTCGTCGGGCTGGGTTCGGCTCCAGCCAACTGACCTTCTGGAGTCGCCCGGGTCACTATCCTGTCTACTTCTGCTGTAGACGAGCGGTTCCCTGTCTCCGCTCTCAGTGCCCATTTCTCCAAGAGGAGGTCCCGAGGGTATCGCTTGTTTGCGAACCGTGTCGCTGTCAAGCTCCATCTCACTTTCGGACTCTGCCACTGCCGCGGTCGCCGGGTGGGCAACGTCCTCGTCCTCAGGATGGCCGTCCTTTAGAACAGGGTTCGCTCTCTTGCCGGCAGGAGTCCTCAGCTTCCTGTGAGATCTCTTTGTCAAAGACTTCCTCTTTTTCTCCGCCTTAACCGAACCCTCACGTACCATTCTGCATCTCATGACTCTCGAGTTATCGTCAATAGGGGAAAACTCTGAACGTTCTCTTGTCCGAGAGGACAAGGTGTACATCTGACGAGTTGTCACGTCGTGCCGTCTCAAACACGCGAACATCTTGCGATAATATATACACGTGTAATATTAACGCGGTATACTGGTCTCACGACACTCTCTTCTGATAGGACAGGTTCTAGGTCTAAAACCTCCCTAACCGCACGCAGAACTGTGTTCCGACCGGCGCACGAGGTGGGCCCTACTTCGCACTTCGGTCAGTTCTCGGAGCTACGTGTTTCGATCACCAAGTTATTTGCTCTGAATAACGATTGGCTTGAATACAAGATTTTCCTGACTCTATCGTTTTCCTGGTCTTACCGCACTGTAACCAGTTGTCGGGCGGTCTTTTCCCGTACTGCGGTCTCTCGGTAACAGTGTCTTTCCCAGTAACTATTTTTAGTTACCGGGCGATGGAGCCCCTCCAACGCTCCACCGGCGTGTCAGCCATCCAAGTGTCACAATCCAAATGTAACGCCGACCCCGTAAGGTTACCAGAATGTCCTGAATTTTGTTCCCAAGAATTTCCGAATTTTGGTTCCCTAACGAAGGTCACGCTTACTCCTACAGGTAACCGGACAAGCTCCGATCGCGGAGTTCTTCAAAACCCAAGAGGGAATTTCCTGCCTGTCGCCAAATTTACCCTTATTATCGTTTTTGTACTAAATCGGGTTTTTCAGGTATCCCGACGGTCACTTCACCGAGTGCCGAAGTCGCGTAAAACTCTCCCAGCCGAGGACGCCGAAGTCGCGTAAAATCCTCCCGGCCGAGTACGCCGAAAGTGCGTAGAACTTCCCTTGTGTCGAGTACGCCGAAATCGCGTAAAACTCTTCTCAGTGTATAAAACCAAACACTGTCGGATCTTGGAGTTCTTCGAACTCCAAGAGGGATTTCCTTGCCCGACGCCAAATTTACTCTTGGTTTCAAGGATTTCAGAATTCCAGAAAATGGCTACCTTAAGAAGGTCACCTCTACTCCCATGGGTTACCGGACAAGCTCCGATCGCGGAGTTCTTCAAAACCCAGGAGGGACTTTCCTGCCCGTCGCCAAATTCACCCTGGTTTTCGATCTCACACTGAATTGGTTTTCCTGTGTATCAACGGTATCCTTCCCCGAGTATTACTCAGCCGTAGATTTCCCACGATCGGGACCTAGACCGCTTCGCGATCAACGGAGGGATCCAACCCGCTGGATCGGCGCTGTCGGCCCGTCTCCCAACAGTGAACTTCTTTAGCTGTACTCGGGATCGCCTGATTATATTATTCGGACGCCCCTTTCGTCCGTAAATATATTTGTACTAACCGGAAACTCGAACTCTGACTCGGTCGTAACCAAAATCACTCGCCTACCACACTGAGTGCAGTATATTTTAATCGGTAACTGAATCGCTAACCAACAACGCTGTTTCACAGTATTGCTATGTATGAAGAGTCGAACCAACTCTTCACGTATAAAGCAGCACACCGTGAGGCAGGCTCTATGCATCCCGAATTAACGCGTCTGCTCGCTATGCGCTGGCTTTACACCTTCGATCGGGCTTCCCTATCACGGTCGTTGCCGGACCGTCGCCTATTGAAATTAAATAAAAATTAAATGATCGATGCTGGGTCTTCGCATGAAAAATTAAGAGAAACGATGCTGTTCCCTTCGCATGTAAACTGAAGGAAAACGATGCTATTCGCATAAAATAAATCTTCCCACTTACGCACTGTGGCCTTGACCGCCACAGCAATATAGGAAAATATAAAAACTAGGTAATTCTCAATTTTAAACTATACAATGCTTGTGTATTGCAGCTATTGAACGTACTGCCATAAATTATAAGCAAATTGTCATAATTTGTCAACGTACTTGGTATGCACAAAAAGTTGTAATCCGGAATATTTGGAGCACTGCTGCTTGGACGTGTTTCGTTGGAAAAGAATGTCCTGCAGTGATATTCTGCGTAGACATCAGTGCTATTAGTGGTTACTTGCATCGTCAAAGTTACTTTATTTAAAGTGATGTTGAGATGTCCATCCATCTTCATTTTGTCTTTTATGCGTATCCATTCCAGTGTTGGTGGCCAGAATCCATTGTATCCTACACTGCAGTACAGCCCTGCACGAGTTGGCATATCTTTAGGTACAAGTGTCACGTTGCAGATAGGCTCGGCGTCTTTGCAAAATAAAATAAACTGGGAATTAATGACAGGTTTTTAGATTAATTAGCTCATACGGACTGTCTCGGTAATACAATTCACGGGTAATTCACGGGTATTTGCTTAAATGACCCCATATATAGCCCAAAAACCTAAACCTCAACGTTGATTAGAGTCAGTACGTTCACGGGGTCGTTAAAGTATACGAAGCCTTCATCGGAAGAACGACTAGACTCCATTTTAAGGATTTTAAGATATCCAAAAACAAACTTCGAAAGGCTACCAATAATTTATTTAAGATATCAACACTGAAATCGTGTGACTCTGGTTGTTTTTTTTTCATGGAAGAAACACTGAACCCCTAGGACTCTAGTTGCTTTTACATGAACGCTACATTTTGTTCTCATTGTAACTCTGAACTAATGTGTGTTTTCCGAAAACACACTTATAAATACACGCTCTATAGCATTAAGTATCACAGGATACAGTTAACTTAAAAATGTAAAAATGGACTCTAGTGGTTCTTTCGATGACGGCTTCGCCCGATGACCCCCCAGCAACACCCAACCTATACAATGTTGTTCTTTTTTAGACCTGTTCGTTTTTCGATATTGCATACAGTCACACTTTTCAGTTTTAGCGTAACAGAGCTTATTGAATTGTATTTATTAAAGTTTGCCTTACAGAGATAATGCAAAGTAAAATAAATTGTTAAGATGAAAGTATATATAGTAGCATGTTTGCGAGTAGTGTCAAAATGCACTTAACAGTCTTAACTTCTCGGCCCGAAAATACTAAAATATATCATCATAACTACCACAACTTATTTAATTGCAGAGAATATTGTGAAAAGTAGGCCTATAAGTCCATAAACAAGCAATTCACTAATCTGCTTTCTCTTACGAATAGATTGATTTTGTTACAATATAGACACTACATCACTTGAAAAACAAGTTGACGATGGCGACTATCTCAGACAATGATAATGTAGCTTAATTCTTTATTTAACACCGACTTTGTATCTAACGCTATAGGCCTATGGGAATCGTCCACCGCATAACTCTACATTAACAAATATGACTCATGTGAAATACGATATGATTTGAAATAGGATACGCATGATTCGTAATTTTGATTTCATTTTTTTTTACGAATTGTGGTAGATAAAATGTCACTTTTCTTGATGCTGGTCAGAAACAGGAATGCAGACTACCCCATCCTGGTAGACCTAGATGATCAATTTGCTCATCCATGCAAAAGTCTTACGCAGCTTTCAGAAATTAGCTTCTCTCCTGTGCAAGAATAGGAACCAATCTGGTTCCGTTTCAAGGCATTACTTTAATAAGAGAAATTAACCCTATTAGTAATTGCGTATGCAACATAGGGCCTATTTTATATTTCATATTTCTCTGAGCTTCCAATTTACTCTGAATCAAATATGTTGCTATTGACAAACATCTTAAATAAGTCTAACCGTATATTTTAAAATTTTACGGATCATTACTACATCAAAAATGAGCTTATAGATTGATTCGCTTCGAAACTAGACGTGTTGAGGGGCATCTTCATGCACGACGCTGGCGTATGAAACTCTTTGTCAACCCTTCTTTCATAAATGTGCTTTTGAACAGGTCTTGCGCTCATGACTCTGTGTCAAATGCCGTTGTCGGATATGGAATTATCGAATACGGTTAATAAGCTTTTAAAAGGTAATTTGCCTTACATTATTGCAACATAAAAAATCATTTGGCTTTCCTGAAACGAATTATCTTCTTATTTCCAGAGTAGATAGTGTTGTCTCTGAACCTCTTTTGAATGGCCAATAGGAAATCGAAATGCATTTTTCTACAGGGACTACAATTTTCTACTAAACATTTCCTTGACGAGAACATCGATTGATGTCTGGGACACTATGATGACGGCACTATAAACCTAAATGGCTAGATTCGATTTGGCAGTCAAGAAGGAACCTAAAACATCTTAACAAACATTTTTTCAATATTGCGATTTTTATACATTATTGAGACAGAACACTCACGCTTTTAGAGTTAAATGCAGGCACTATAAAAGAGGCGTATTATAGCTCTTAAATAAGTTGTTTAAAATATGCTACTAACCAAGAACCGTTAGCTGTGCATCGAATTCATTTTCTGCTGCTTTACACTGTAATAATCCTGCGTTTTCAAAACGTGTGGCATTAGTTTCCAAAGTCTGTCCGGGTATTTCGCCAGTCGCAAAAAAATTTGAGAATTCCGGTGATATAACGCTACCGCCGATGTTAATTTTGCCAGCAGCATTATCCATCTTGTTCCCTGTATGGTACCAATGGATTCTGCCTTGTGGATTGGATATGCACGATATTGTCATCTTACTTCCAACGACCGCTGCCATATTTCTGAGCCTTGGTGAAAACGACGCTTCGCCTAAAATGTTGAATTAAAACAGTTAATACAAAACTTTATCTGAGAAGTTAAGTTCTTGCAGGCTAGCGGTTTTTTCAATCATTTTAGAAATCATTAAGCTAATAAATCAGCATGACGCGGTTAAGCAGCAGCAAAGTTTTGGTCACTACTTAGCAGGCCTACCTTCATACGACAATGCGTAAACAAGTTAAACGTAAAGATAAAAACGTATACCATATTTAAAAGTCATCACTAAGAGAAGTAAACCAATCGAAATAAACTTCCATGCTTTAGGTAACATTTCTACGCGTCGCTCAGTGCAACTACAACGGCCCGTTCTAAATCGACGGACGATGCAGGACCAGATATTGAAGCACATAAGCGAAGCACACTTAATTAGGCCTACATGACCCACTTTCGGTTTTACGTCGCCAGATGAACGTTATTATTTCTCAAGGTTCTCAAACCTGGTTCTGAAACATTTTTAGTAAAGAAATAAGCATCATGCAGTTTAGACAAATCTTCCTATTTGTAAAGAGGCTTGCGTTACACTCCAATAAGAGGTTCACATTTTCATTGCAGGTTTTTCTGATTTGTAGGCCTATGTCTCTCTAATATAGCCCCTGTTTAGATGTAACTTTTATTGTGTTGAGTTGTACAGTTTGAAATGAATACATTGAGGGGTTTGCGGCCAGTGCAGTGGTTTCGTGATGACATGGGTGTCCGGGTACAGTTCCGACAAGTGAATTTCAGATGAGTTGGAAACCTTTAAGTGGTTTCAAGTTTTCATGAGAAAGGTCTTTAAAGTGGTGTCGATAGGCTACCACGTAAAGGTTTATTACGACCAATCGACCCATCGAAAGCCTATCCTGTGTACACCCGCTGGCTTAATGACGTCCTAAAGACTGTGATAGTGAGGCAGACCACTTCGTCACGTGTGTATTCCTTTTTCATCCTTTATGCAACTCGATCCATGATCTTTAAACCTAGTGTATCTGTGAACCCTAGATGAGAATCTGATCTGTCGGTTTGGCTCTGTTTGTGTCCGGGAGCTCACCACTAGTGAATCTTCTAGTTATACGAGCACCGCTGGCTAATTTATGGATTGTCTTTTTAATTACTGTTAGCATTGTTTGGGTTAGGGTAGAGACCGTAGAGATTACCTCTGATCTAGGGCCTACTTCTCTTGAATTTGCGCTTATACATGTCTAATTACAATTATAAATACAAATACCATCACAATATATAAACACATTCATGCATATATCCATGCACGCAGGCATCCATACGGTACATTCATATATACACACATGCATACATACATGACATGCATACAAACACACACATGCATGCATACATGCATACATACATATGTACGGCGTAGGCCGGCTGGTTAACCAAGCAGAAATCCCAATACGTACAGCAGTTCATAAATATTCATACATTTATTCTCAATGCCACTGGTTGAGAATAAATTATTAAATTTCTGCAATGAAAATATCCAGTTCCAACTCGAAAGTAGGCCTATAGCTCTTTAGTTGCACAAATATCCAGCTTCCACTAGCAGGTATAGCCAGTGATGGGCACTAAACTAATTTTTTTAGTTAAACTAAAACTATTTTCCAACTAAATAAAAATAGTTTAACTAAAGTTGGCAACTGATTTTGGAAATTAGTTAACTAAACTAAAAAAAGTAGTTAAACTTTTTCCAACTTTTTTCCAACTTTTTACGACAAACATTTTCACAATAAAAGACGTTAAGTGAACTGTCAATGACAATTTCACCTTCAAACTATGCAATGTGCACTGTTTTGGCATACAGTTACATGTGTACTGTAAGTAGTGTATGAATTTGAAAACACAGGCTGTTAATGCTAAAACCATGCAGTGTTAAATGTTTTTTGCTGACAGTGTTCAATGTTCACTGTGGAAAAATAGTTGCATATTGCTGATTTTTTTAGTAAAACTTTTTAGTTAGCAACTAAATTTTTTTAGTTAAACTATGGTTTTAACTAAACTATTTTTTTAGTTAAACTTCTTCCTTAACTAAATTTTTTTTAGTTAAACTAAAAGTTAGCAACTTTTTAGTTAACTATTGCCCATCACTGGGTATAGCTTGTTAGTCCTCCCTCACTCGAATTAAATTTCTGCAATGAAAATATCCAGCTTCCACTCGCAGATATAGCCTTTTTAGTCGCACAAAATGCATAGGCTACACTGATCCTAACCCTAAGTATTTATGAACTGCTGCACGTTTTTGGATTTATGCGAACCGGTTAGGTTAGCAGCTGCACGTTTTTGGATTTATGCGAACCGTCTGACCAAACCTACCAGGGTAGGCCTACAGTTCAGGTACGCCTTTATTCTCTGTCTTCCTGTTCCTCTGACTGTCGGTCTGTCGCTCTTAATATCTTTTTCTATCTGTCTATCCATCTCTCTCGGTCTCTCATTCACAGTGATGGGCACTAAACAATTTTTTTAGTTAAACTAAAACTTTTTTCCAACTAAAAAAATATAGTTTAACTAAAGTTGGCAACTGATTTTGGAAATTTGTTAACTAAACTAAAAAAAAGTAGTTAAACTTTTTCCAACTTTTTCCAACTTTTACGAAACATTTTACAATAACAGACGTTAAGTGAACCGTAATCAGGGTGAGAATTGTCGGGGGGTTGGGGTTGGGGTTCAACCCCCCTAGTCTTTCTTAGGACCCCATAGCAAAGTCTTCATTGCACACCCAAACTCCACAGGAATCAAGGTCTAACCCCCCCAGTCTTTTTTCTACAATTCTCATACTGACCGTAATAATGCAGAACATCAATGACAATTTCACCTTAAGTTATGCAATGTGTACCGTTCTAGCATACAGTTACAGGCATACTGTAAGTAGTGTGTGAATCAGAATCTATTGCTTCATGTTTTTCGTGATGCGAAGCTTCAACCAAAGTTAACGTGCCGATTTTGAGCATGGTCAGCCTAGTTTAGTTGGGCAAGGGCCCACCGGGAAATTTCCCGGTTACCCTCTGGCCATACCTAATATACTGGAGTGTTAATAAAATTGTTTTTACATAATCTGGGTATTTCTTGGCCTTTTGGGGAAGAAAATCTGTCTCTTAAACATGAATAATTGCAACACTCAGGGCCGGATTAACAAATGTGGTGTTCAGTAAAACTGTGGGGGCCCCAACGACTGTATGTTGCAGAGTGTACACAATAAATGGCGTCATTTTATAATGTGTCACATATATGGGCGGCGATCATGGGGGGTCGAGGGGGACAAGACCCCCACCTTTAACAGTGGGGGGACACGCCATGCACGGGCCCCCCACATTTTGAAGAAACACCAAAAAAGGTCATAACGATGATGCTGATAGTAATTGTAACAATAGCAATAAATATAATAATAATGACAATAAGCGTAATAATAATAATAACAATAACAATAATTATATAAGTTAATAATGAAAATAAAAATAACAATTTAAAATTACTAACGATGGACTTATTTCATTATGGAAGCGTGTCTCGGTAATAATTGAAGTGACGTAACAATAGGTCTTTATTCTCTAGTTTTAAACCTAATAACAATAGACTTATTCATAAAATTTTGAAGTGACGTAGGAATGACCTTAATTCTCTAAATCTAAAATTACAAACAATAGACGTGTTTCACAACTAAAATGACGTGACAATAGGCTTTTAGGTCTGTTCTCTAAATTTAAACTTAATAACATTAATAGACTTTTTCCTAACTGAAGTGACGTAACAAAGGCCTTTATTCTCTAAATCTAAAATTATTACTTATAGACGTGTTCCATAATCGAAATGACGTAGGCCTACTTAACAAATGATAGCCTAGTCAAGTGGTTTTCAACCTTTTTGTAGTGACGGAACCCTACACAAAGCATTAATTTGCTCACGGAACCCAGCGCGTTTCACCCAAAAATAATTTTTTTTATTGTAGCTTGTAATGTTAACTTTTAACTGGTAAAATTTGCAAATCGCTCCATAGCCATAGCTGTTCCGCATCTATGGAATAAAACTCCCGTCAGAATTACGTCAATTATGTGTCCCATCCAACAAGCTCACCAGAACCTCGCCTCATTGATATCTCTTTGCAGGTCTTTCGTTCAAAACTTAAACAATGCTCATTCAGATATCTTCTCCCGATTCCTCCTCTCCCCCTTAGGCCTACCTCCCTCGCTATCCAATTCTAAACATCATCCACCATAATTAACTGCCTGCCTGCCTGCCTGCCTGCCTGACCCCTCTATAGATCTTGGCCTGGAACAGATTTTGGTCATATGCCTGACTGAGCGCTTGTGAATAAGCTGGCTCCCGCGATTCCAATTATTTGGGCGCGATAGAAATCTCAAGATTGCGATTACAATTTACAATTAATGTTGGGGCAATATTTAAATCTTAGAATTTTAGAGTTTCAGTATCGTGTCTAGCAAGAATGACTGAAAGGCGTACAAAATTCTGCTAATTGCTCAACCTTTTGTGAATTAATCTGGTGTTTTTTTTATATTATTTCGAACTCCGGCGGAACCCCTGGCCGACGCTCGCGGAACCCTAGGGTTCCGCGGAACCCCGGTTGAAAACCACTGGCCTAGTCTTTCATTCTCTAACTCTGAACTTAAAAACAATAGACTTTTTCATAATTTAAGTAACGTAACAAGGTCCTTTATTCTCTATATCTGAGATTAAAAATAATAGACGTTTTAACAATTGTAATGACATAACTATATTATAGCCTTTATTGTCTAAATTTAAACTTAATAACAGTAGGCCTAGACTTTTTCATAGCTGAAGTGACGTAACAAATGCCTCTAATCTCTGAATGTAAACTTATAATTGCAATAGGCCTACACTTCTTCATAACTGAAGTGACGTAACAATGCCTTTAATCTCTGAATGCAAACTTATAATAGCAATACACTTCTTCATAACTGAAGTGACGTAACAATGCCTTTATTCTCTAAATCTAAAAGTTACTAAATAATGTGTTTCATGATTGAAGTGACAACAACGGGCCTTTGGTTTTAAAATTAAAGCTTATAGGCCTACAATAGACGTGTTTCAAAATAAACGTGACGTAAAAAGGGCCTCTATTCTTCAAATTAAAATTTGTTAACAAAAAACGTTTTTCAAAGTGTTTCATAATTAATTGTGTAACAATGGGCCTTTATTGTACCGTCACGTAGTAAGTGTTTAAGCAAGTAAAAATAGGTCTTACTAGAATGTCTGGCTGATTTTGAGATGAAACTGCCTGATAATGGAAACTCCAATAGGGGCCCACACATGTGCGAAAGTTGTGAATTTGTGTAGCCTATAATAGATGAGTAGTTTCGAATAATTTGTTCCGAGTTTTTTGCTCATTTTAACGATTAGACTTTACAAATAACAATAATTATAAAATATTGGGAAAACATTCTTTTGCATGTGTGGGGGCCCCTCAAGTGTGGGGCCCCTGTTCGGCCGAACATGTTGAACATGCCTTAACCCGCTTTGGCAACACTGCTCATTCACTTCTGCTTTCACTTTTGGGTAGTTTATACCATCGACGTATATTGGATGGACATAATATCATAAGCGATTCAAGCTGAAACCTAATTGTAATTGACGAAACACCCATTGGACCAAGAACCCCAGCTAGATCCGAGGTATACAGAAACCTAGCCTGTCGCGTGCAAAGATTCCTGTGACGTCGTGCTTCTCTAATGTGCAGGCGTCAGAATCTAGAAGGCGATGTATTGGCCCATGCTGTGTCCACTGAATATACGTCGATGGCATATTATGCCAATCATGAAAGAAAATGGCGATTGTAAGACGTTTGCAAAGCGTCAAAAACAGCCCTTCTACTGTCATAATAGTTTGCTGCTTATTTCTTCAAAGATCAGGTCAGTCCGATTTAGTTTTCGCAGCGACGAAGACTGAAGTGCAAGTAATTCTATCACGGTTGGACTAACCTTCATTCGTCGACTAAATACTGTGCAGTTAGTTGACAAACGGAGGGAGATTAGGTCACCTTGATGGCCTAATTCTATGTATGTTAAAATAACGCTAAAGTTGTATGGTAGTAATAATTAGCCATAAACACAGTAACTACTCAGTCCACTGGGGATAAACATCGTCAAAAGGAGAATGATAATAACAGTGGACAACTTGCGCTGAATTGTAAACCTTAGCTTCGTCCAAGGATTGATAATGATAATGACCTATTTCTCCGCAGTTGTGAAGATGATGGGAATTCCCGCAGTCGAGCATGGAATTTACAACCAGTTGCGCGCATAGGTCTAATCCACGCGCCAGAGGTGGCAGAGGTCTTGGTTTACATTATAATATTGACAGTTTGTATTTAACGGCGGCGATTTGCATTCAGCGGCGTAACTCCTAGTTCCTGGTTTACTTTGCTTTACGCCCGACTTCCGAACAATATGGGTAGACCTATGCACAACGAGATTTTTGCGCGTTCCGACCGTACTGACGCTCGTCCACTCGCAACCAGATGTAAGTAGACTAGTCCACGCGTGTAATGGGGCTATGCACAGTGGATGCGGCAAACGCCGGTGTCACGAAATAGGGTATCCTTCATACAAGTATATCCCCTTAGCAGAATGGAGTATCCGGCCGGATGAATGTGAACGGGAGGGATTATCCCCCTCGTGCAAAAGTATCCCGCATGAGCAGGGCCGGATTAACCACTCGGGGGGCCCTATGCTCATTATGCAAGGGGGCCCCTTGTCGTACTGAACATGCAGTGCCAGCCTTAGGATATTTCGGGCCTCGTGCAGAGTATACTATACGGCCCCCATGACACAAGTAAAAATTGTTTTTCATTGTTAATCATTTTATTTTGGTAGATTAATTGTTAACAAGTAAAATAAGTCAAATTTAACTATACACGAGAATTCTGGGATATAGAGGAAGTTGACTTTTATTTTATTGACAAAAGAGATGTTTTAATCGAAACCATAATATTATTATTAGGGGTCTTGTTCATGTTCAAATTCTGTGACATTTTCGGGCCCCCCGAAGTTGCGCCCCGTGCGACCGAACGGTTTTCACGCCCCTAAGGCTGTCATTTGTGCATGGAATGATGGGGACGCCGTAAAGACATTATTATTATTATTATTATTATTATTATTATTATTATTATTATTATTATTATTATTATTATTATTATTATTATTATTATTATTATTATTATTATTATTATTATGTTTCAATGTAATCTTATTGCTTTACTTGTCAGTTTGAATTAATAAAGATTATTATTATTTTATTATTATTATTATTATTATTATTATTATTATTTTTTTTTTTTTTGGTTTTAAAATATTTTGCCCCGGGGTATCAAGGATCCCCCAGGTAGATAAAAAAATTGTCCGGAGACATATGATAAAATAAAAAATTATTCCTGGAACGGCCGAGCATTATTATTATTATTATTATTATTATTATTATTATTATTATTATTATTATTATTATTATTATTATTATTATTATTATTATTAATCATTGCGTTATCATTATCCGGTTACATTACATTATTATTATTATTATTATTATTATTATTAATATTATTATTATTATTATTATTATTACAGAGGTTTATATAGCTCCCCTTCAGGTTAGGCATATATAGGCCTACTCAGGAGCGCATGACAATCGACTTGTAGTAAAGAAGGGCTATTGTGCCGTGCTGCTCAAATTAGTAGTCAGTGCATACAACACTGCATTTTGGAACTATATCTAAAGTTGTACGTTTCACATGTTTGTTGCAGTATGTTGCCAATATACAGTTAGCGTAAAATTATAATCAAAATTCGAAACTGCTCTCTTCATTGTTAACAGCTCAGAAACACTTGCGACTTTTAGCAGCTGCAAACTGTTCAATAATGTTCATCAAATGAAATTAATTTAAGTAGGACTATAGGGGGCCTATCACTCTCAACACAGGTAGAGAAAATCAATCTTTATGGCTATTCATAAGCAGACATTGGAAGCAGGTATTGAATCTTGAAATGAACTGAAGAAAACCATTTTCTTAATTGATACTCACCATTCGCTGGCCAAGAATAAAACAGCTTATTATTAAGTATGGCGATTTTGTCCCTTGCAAAAAGCTGGACTCGGACGTTTTGCTACAGGTTTCTGATCCCTTTTAGAGCCAATACTCAATAGTGGCTGCTGTAACTGGCAACCATTCATATAGGTATCAGTCGAGTGACAAGGAGGTTTTGTAAACTTAGACGAGCGCATTTCGTTTTCAGAGGGATGTGTAAGTATTGTTTCAGTGTAGGTTCAGTATGTTCAGTATTAATTGTGAGTCTCACCTACAAAGGCGTAATTTGGTCTAAGAAGTGGGGGGGGTACCAATTTCAGAAAGGTTCTAGGTATCGTGTACGTATAAGCAGGCCCGGTTCGTCTGTTAGGCAAACTAGGCAGCCGCCTAGGGCCGCCGATTTTCAGGGGCCGCCAATTTTCCATTTTTCCAAAATAAACATAACAAAATAATTTCTGGAAATTCATAAATGAAACAACGTTGGATTATTTTGTAATTATTATTCGCTAGATGGAAGTATTATTGTGTTGGTGTAATAAATTATGTTCTATTAAGGTAGGGTTCACCGTTAAGCTTTAGGCCTAATCATAAGGTTTTCCGGAAGTATTATTGAATCAGCACTTCAGTTTACTCTCATCTAGTCTAGACGGTTAGACCATCTTCATAATTTAATTTTTTTTATTTTAATGAATGTTTGAAAATAAATAACGCAAATTTCAGTAAACTATGTCAGCTTTAAAAGGAACTAAAAGCGATTCGGGCGCTGACTTAGTTTATAGTGTCAATTTGTTATTTCATCGCAAAATAAAAAGAGCTAATGACTTCATTTCAATCGCAGGTATAATATTATATTATGGGTCGACGGGCCGCTCAAATGTAGCTTTGCCTAGGGCCGCCAAAAATCTTGAACCGGGCCTGAGTATAAGAACATTAAAGCTAATTAAAACTTAAGTCCAGGGAACCAATCGCGTCGGAATAAAAACAAAAGTAACGTCAGTATAGGCATTGACAGAAAAAGTTGAGTCAAAAGAAACGCATGTACACAGCAGCTGGTTACATGGCTGACAATTCAAATTTGCAATAATATTTGTTATGCTATTCTCGCATAAGCTGAAACTAATGACTAATAATTATGAGCAAATAACTAATTATCTGGTGTCATAATTTCTGTGTTTGTCCTAGACTCCCTAGATCATTCCGACTTCGGGGGGCCCCCTGTAAGCGGGGGGCCCCATGCCCAAGCATATTGGAGTCATTTTCCGCTATTAGATTAATTAGACATTTGTGTTGTCACAATGATTTTTGAAATCAAACTCGCCATAATTTCTCTTCAAATCAATTATTTCTATGAATTTACTATTGAGGAGATTATTGTTTCCATGGTTATTTTGGATATATGCTTTACTGTTTATTTTATCTGCTGAATTTTAATTTGAAAATGTCCACTCCGTTACCGTCACTTTCACACTTTGCCGCAATAATGTTATAGAAATACGACTACAAATGATAGTATTTCCAAGGATTTAATGTGATTAGTATACAGGATTGAAACGCCTTTCATTTAAGAAGTTTGTCATTAAATGAAACAGTACTTATAATGGCTAAATGCATTATTTTCAGCTGTAACTTGAAATAATGTCCACTCCGTTACCGTAAATAAATCCTTGCACTACTACCTACTTACCAACATATGGGCCTGCTGCAAATTAGTTGTACCATTTATGACGTATGTGCTTGTGTATACTTCCCTTTAAATGCTGACTTTTCAAAGTGAAGCGGTAACAATTTCGTTTAAAAGATGTAATCTACGTATGATACGTTTAATAGGTGTCCACTCCGTACCGAGAATTAACCTACATTGAAGATGCTCAGCTATGCAACAATTATCAGGTTTCAACTCCTAAATGAACAAAATTGATAGGTAGGAAAATGTGGTCTGAAACGTTGGCGATGATAAATGTGTTTCATGTTATGTTGAAATTGTCCACTCCGTTACCTGTCCACTCCGTTACCTGTTACACGGCAACGGATTGGACATAGTAGTTATGGAGTGGGAAATGTTAGGTAATTCACCACAAAATAGCATTTCATTAATGCTACTTTGGGACCCTCCCGCTACCACCTGCGTTGAGCATGGGTAAGAAGCTGGCTGGTATGGAGAAATTTTACTACGTCATTGGATAAAATGTGCTACCATATCCAGTTCTTACAGGCATGACCCACTTGCAAAATGGGAACACGTTAAGCCAATGCTTCTCTATATGCGCCAGAAAAATCCAGAAATAACAGACCTCCACTTGTTCTCCGATTGGTCTACCACCCAATATCGAAATAAACAGAATTTCTATTTGATGTGCACGAGGATTTATAGTCTTGAATTTGAAAGGGCTAGCTGGGATTTTTTTATTTGGCCATGGTAAAGGCACACCGGATGCAATTGGAGGGTCTTTGAGGAGGCGAGCTGATTCCATGGTAAATATGGAATACGATATTCCAAATGCAAAGGAGCAGTTTAACTCTATGAAGAAAGAAGAATCACTGATAAAACTGTGTTTCATTTATGGTGCTCATGTAGATGCTTTGGAGAAGATATGTTGCCCAATCAATGGAACAATAATCAATGGAACAATAATCGCGAGGAAAAGTTTAAGGTACGATCTAACTTTATCATATCTATAAATATAATGATTCTGTTGCATTATTGTAGTAGGCGACCTGCTTTCGGTATTTCCTTCCGACACAGAAACAGAAATAAGCCAAACTGTCACAATCTACTGCAGAATGATCCATGCACTCGGAACTGATATTGAATGGCATCACACACCTTACGGTTTAAAGAAACTTAACGCAATTTATTTGGATGGATCTATCTTCTCTAAATACCGAGACAGATTTACTGTCACTGGTGATGCTCAGAAAGGTGAACGCAACTTGAAAATTTCCAATGTTAACTTTGAAGACGCCGGCAAGTACACATGCATGCACGGAATTGAAAGTCACACAGCTGAGCTAATTGTCTTCGGTATGTACTGCTTCCAACTTTGAAATTTAATATGTATATGTAATTTGCTTTTCTGCGTAGATTTTGTAATGGCAGGTTATACAGCACACGTAAAGCGATGTGATCTGGAAAGTTAAATATGAAGCCTATATTTATAAAATTTAATATAGAGCATACATTCTCCAACCGATCCATGTCCCATATCTCCAAACGATCCATATCCCATACTTCACATCAGCCCTGGAACGAACTTCCCTCTGAATTGCGCATATTCTCAGTTCCGCCACCAGTACCGACACTCTCTCACCGTCATCTGCCTCGGGCTTCTCTACTCATCACTTCACACGCTTTCTACTTCAAGAATTCATATCCTGATCCCTCCTATCCTCTGCCTTCCAAGCTTTCTCGTCCTCAACGAAACCCGCCGCAGCAGCTGCTCCGCCTCCTCTCTGGTCTCTCTGCAGGCAAGCGGACTCGGACCTCCAATAGACATCGATCACTGGACAGCCCCTTTGATACCACACAGTGCTAATGAATAAGCTAGTGCTCTGCGCTTAGCTTTTAAGTAACACTTTAGAAATTTGGAGTTTATGATTACGATTACATGATAGATATTGTATGTATCCATGACTCCGTGAATATCTGAAACTTAACGCGCCTTACAGTATAAGAACCTCACAAAGGCTCACCGCTGTCATCAGCATTACTGTCGTTGTCGCTATCTTCGTCATCACCTCCACGTTCACTACTGTCATATTTGGACTGAAAATGTTTTTATTCTTACTTTGGTTCTAATTTAAAGTACTTGTATGCTGTTCAAAGCACTGTGTTATAACAATTGATATAATTGCATCAAAGATATAAATAGAATGGTTTCACTAGTGCAATTCGCTATGTCTATTGACTGGTTTGCCAATAGGTTGTTCATAATATAGTAGGGTTGTCAGTACTGCATAACGGGATTATCTTTCTGCTGCTCAATTTATTTCAGCTACTTTTCCATCTAGCCAGTCTTGTGCTGCGATCATCCCAGAAAATGGCTTAATAGGCAGCAACGTGTGTGTATTGGAACCTGATATCATAAACATATCATGCAATTATAGTTATCGTGGAAACAAAGTTCCAGTAGTTGAATGGAAAAATGCTAAAGGGTGGATTTTACAATCGGAACTTACCAGCAGACCTGACGTCAACACATCCACGTTAATTCATAAGGCTCTTACGAACGACACAATAACTTGCTATATAACATATTCATCATCAGATTTTCAGTCGAAATTTAGCTGGAGAGTACCTATAATTGTTCCAAGTAAGTATTTTTTTATATTTTATTCGCAATTTTATAACTATAGATATAGTTGTGCTAAAACCATTCCTTGTAGTTAGGAAGTAGGATGACATGAAAAAGTAAACCGATGAAGCTTTGAGTGACGTAAATATTTGGCAGGAAATAGCTTTCATTCGATTCTTAGTTTTCGCAACTGAAATTCCAAGCTCTAGATGACTGTCCGATATGTCAGCTTTGCCGCAAAATTTTTATTTCAACAGTTACTTGAATGGCTTCCCGCGCTTAGTTACTGTATGTCTGAGTCTGCATGCGGAGTTATTTCATTTCCCGAGTTTGTCATCGCTGTTTGTGCAATGCTCGGATGTTCTGAAATTGTTTACAGTCAAATTCCTTAGGCCAGAATAATAGTAATAATTATAATAATAATAATAATAATAATAATAATAATAATAATAATAATAATAATAATAATAATAATAATAATAATAATAATAATAATAATAATAACGTTTCTAACGTTTCAACGCGGTGGCCTTTAGGGGTACCTTCATCCAGTGCTTTTTTTCTAGAAAAAAAGGTTCCGGAACGGAACAATAGGTGCCGGAACGCAACAATTATGGGCGGGATAAAATCACGAGAAAAACGGGATTGGGGGTTGGGAGGGGTCTCAATAAACACTGAAAACAGTTCAAAAACACTTAAATTAAATTAAAATAACTAAATTATTGTTTTAATTATTAAAATAAATAAATTATTTTTTAGGAGCTGAAAAAGGTGCCGGTGTCACGAAATAGAGTATCCCCCATACATGCGTATCCCCCTTAGCGAAATGGACTATTCGGTTTAGTTTGTATTTTTGGCGGTTTCTAAGTGTATTCAGTCGTACTGTTTGGATTTATTGCACACATAAAATTTTTGAATTGCGTATCTTTAGTTTGTACGTCGACCTGAAATCAATTTACTTTGTTTTTGGTGATTTTGACTGGAATTTCGTCGAGGCTATCGTGATGCGTATGACGAGGGGTTATAGAATGGTTCATCCCACCGGATACTCTAAACCGGTTTATTCCATCCGGGGGGATACGCTTTAGGGGGGATAGTCTGTCACGCGACACCGGAACGCCGTACCGGCGCGTTCCGGCTGAAAAAAGCCCTGCCTTCATCAAATTAGAACTAGACGAATAGGGCCCATTCCAGACATTTCTATACTGTAAATAATGTTGAAGTCCCTGAGGGATCCTGTTTACCTCGGGGCAAAAAAATAATAAAAAGTTTTGAATTCCCGAGGGATCATATGTACCTCGGGAAAAAATAATGATTTCAACACACGAAGTTTACATATGTCAACCGTATACTCAAGTCCATTTAATGGATGACACACCTCGAAGCCATAATTATGCCGCCTGGAATCGGATTCGGCTTTCACGGTTGGCTTTGAAAGATATCTCCAAACGAGGGTTCAATTTCATTACTGTCTGCGGCGCAGTAGAGTTAATGCTGTCTTTGGAGACCGTTTCTAAGTGGATTCGTCACACAGTCCGGGGCTTGTTCTTTAGATCTTTAATACTGCTGTACTACTTTAATCGAGGAGCGCTTCTTAGGTTTAACTAATAATAACCATTAAATGTTCAGATAGGTAAATAGGCCTAGTTGGATTAAAATACAATCGCAATAGCTGTACACAAATCTGACTAATTAATACGACTAAGCCAAATGTCATTTAAGTCCAGCACCATAGACAATTAGTTGAAGGCTATTTGTAATTGCAATCGGAAACGGAGTGCTTATGATGAGTTTCGCTTGAAGAGGCACTACAAAAAAATCACAATTTTGTAACATAGGCCTATCCATTACGATTAATTATCTCTTAGTTATTGAAGACATTGGTGGATGTTAATCACACACAGGATAATCAATTATCACATTATAGAAGTAACGGTAAAACTCACTGTTCATATTTTTTAAGGTGAAAATTCTGCTAATATGTTTTTAGATATTTCACATAATGAAACCGTACTGAACATGGGATGTGACTCGCCAACAATAACTTGTACAAAGCCGCGTCTTCCATATGATTGCTTACCCGTGTGGATGTCGTCAAATGGCAGCACCCTTCCAAACACAACTCTCTACCCAACTGATCTTTCAAGCGGCTTGTATAACTGTAGTGCGCTTTGCAACATTCGTGGCACAACATGTTCTATTCAACAACTAGCAGTTGCTCTGAACTGCGCACAAAGTAAGTTCGAAACATCAACTCTGGAAGGCCTGCTTAAATCAGAGTTAAAAGGACCGATATAATCTACGATCATTACTTGTTCACGGTTATAGGGATACAGCATAATCTTTGGGAGAAAGAATACGCCTTATCTTAAGCAACATAAAGAAACCGATACAAATTTGGGCCATTGCACATTTCATTACGTATTGTGATGTCGGTATTGCTGTTGTTGGTTCTTATGTAGGCCTTGGTGACGTGTTGACAGGAAAATGTAACATTCTGAGGATCACAAATCAGAGACTTCGAGTACTCCGATTCTGTTTACTTATAGCAATCATTGAACGCGTTGGAAAAGCGAGACGCCGTGTATATAGCCTTAATTGTGTAGAATATGTATGGGTTTTAGGTAGTGAAGGAACTAAACCACCGTCGAACCCAACTGAAAGTGGTGTTCACATCGCTGCCGTCGTAATTCCTGTATTCATCGTCCTCCTCACCTCATCAGCAGTTGCTATCGTCTGCTATAGGTATGGAACCGAAGTTGCTGATGCAATATATTTAAAAATTTGGAACTCAAAACAAAATCACGTCCATAATAAGCATACTAAGGCACAAAATCGAACCATCTAATAACACCACAGCCGGAGCAGTATGGCAGTGCTGCTGGGTTTAATGGCTTATTAAAGAGTACAGCAATAGGCCTATGGCTCCTAATGCATCCAAAACCCTTCAAAAACTTCAACAGTTACTAGATCCTATTGCGACATTTGACAAATTTTAGAAATTGAGTTTTGCTCCACCCGTGTCTTTCATTCTGTCATATTTAGCGCTGTTTACATACGTGGCCTAATTAAAATGCAAGTAGATTAGATATCCCGCTGCAGTAGTTCTAATTTGCTATTTTAGCCTATTTAGTTTATGGTTTCCATTCCAAACTAGGCCTACTAGTGCTATAACAGCTATATCAAGGTGATACGTAAAAATCTGCTTACAACATTAAAAAATCTGACAGCTTAATATCTAGTGGCTAACATAGTGGTACAGCAGGCCTATGCTAGCCACTAGAAACTAAACTGTGCAATCAATGGAAAGATTAAACAGCAAAAGGAAGTGATTTGTCACTTTTCTCAATTTCCCTATCTCCTGTTCCTCATTTTCTTCTTCTTCTTCTTCTTCTTCTTCTTCTTCTTCTTATTTTTTTCTTCTTCTTCTTCTTCATCATCATCATCATCATCATCATCATCATCATCATCATCATCATCATCATCATCATCATCATCATCATCATCATCATCATCATCATCATCATCATCATCATCATCATCATATTCTTCGTCTTCTTCTACTTCTTCAACTTGTTTTTCTCATCTTTCTTCGCATTTCTTCTTCTTCACATTCTTCTTTCTTCTTCTGCTTCTTCTCATTCTTATTTTACTTCTTTTCTGTTTCTTTCTTTACATTTTTCTTCTTTTATTCTTCTTTTCATTCTTATCCACACTCTTCCCCTCAATCTTCTGCCTCTTCGCCTTTGCGACTTGTTTTTCTTCTTTTTTTCTTATTCTTCGTTCATTTCTTATTCTTCTTTTTCTTCTTGTTTGCATTCTTCTTCATAGTCTTCCTCGCATTTTTCTTTTTCTATTTTTCGTTTTTCTTCGCGTCCTTGATATTATTGTTGTTGTTTTCTTATGTACAATTATTCTTCTTTGTCCTCTTCGCAACTTTCTTCTTCTTTTCTTCTTCTTCTTAGTACAGAAGATTATGTAGTGCAGTAGCAGAAAGGTCGCCGAAGAATAACGCTTTGACAAGCCTGATGACAAGTGAGGCCCAGTAGACAACACTTTCATATGCAGCAGGGTTGACTATGAAAATGCCATTTATGCAGAGGTGTCTTTGTTCTCTCATTAATCAACCACAAGCTATTATACCTTCACTAATCGATGGTCTATATATATATATATATATATATATATATATATATATATATATATATATATATATACAGGGGCGCCGCCAGGCTTAAAAAAATTGGACGCACACCCCTCCCATCTCCTCCCATCCACACCCGTTCCCTGTCTGTCACTCGTAGTCATACACTGAAAATGACTCAGAGAGACTCATAAAAGTACAGTAAAACGCATGAAAATGATATTATTTATACATACTGTATGGTAAACCAAAATTACAAAGTGAAATTGTAAAAAATATCGATGGTATGCCGAATCCTTGTGTGGATTTTATTTGGTGGGTGGACGCACGTGCGTCCAGTGCGTCACGTTGCCGGCGCCCCTGTATATATATATATATATATATATATATATATATATATATATGGGCATATGCTCATTTTCTTATGGAACTGAACTTTATACCGATGCAAAAATTAGTTCAGTTTATACGCTTTCATTCTGAGCTTGATTGTCTTTCAGATTTTGTCACATCTCATCTTAGGGAGCTATGTATCTCCGTCTCCTCCTTCTCTGGTGGTAGATATTTTGCTCTGCTGCGCAAGGTGTCTTGTTGTGCCGCCAACCAGAACTAACGCGCGCAGCATAAAAGTGTTGATGTGGTCTGCCCATCTTTTTTGAGATAAGCTGCCGCGCAGCCTGCAAATTACACTTCTTGGTGTATCTTTCCCTCATTTCCGTCAGCGCTTGAAATCATGGTTTTGTATTGCTAGGCCCGGGGCGTCTCTTATTTATTCCTGTCGAAGTGGCGCTATATAAATTTGCTGTTACAAATTAGAAATATACATTACACCTTATGGACTGGTGCTTACATAAGTCAGGTACATCTTGCATTTGATTCTAAGAACCTAATTTTCACAAGCCAATACGTAAGTGATAGTAGGGCAGGGTCATAATTTTGTAAACGGAAATGCAAAATGTACTCTGTTAATGCTATCGCTTATCATCGTAATTTTTTTAAATAAGGTAGCATGGCATCATATGAAAATAATGTAACAAATATGCCTTACTTAACCTGTGTCATCATTTGCATCATCATTGATTATCAATGGGCTGACGCCATAGGCGTAGACTCTGGGGGCAGCCAGGGCACGTGTCCCCCAAAAATTGAGATGGACTGTACACCCAATGCAACAAGTGTAGAATGAATAACCAAATCCCCCAAATTTTGGACAAGTTTACGCCAGTGGCTGACTCAACTGCATGAATTTCGTTCTTCTGTCCATCCTTACTTACTTAATCTCTCACTAACTTGCTT
This sequence comes from Allolobophora icterica, assembly GCA_963556255.1. Classification (NCBI taxonomy): domain Eukaryota; kingdom Metazoa; phylum Annelida; class Clitellata; order Crassiclitellata; family Lumbricidae; genus Allolobophora; species Allolobophora icterica. The sequence goes on from OY744604.1 coordinate 75,350,683, forward strand.
ACTGAGTTACTGTATTTTGGGTATCAGGGGCTTTCACCTCCGGACGATTCACCTCTAGGGGTATTCACCTCCGGACGTTTCACCTCCGGACGTTTCACCTCCGGACGATTCACCTCTAGGGGCTTTCACCTCTAGGGGCTTTCACCTCTAGGGGCTTTCACCTCTAGGGGCTTTCACCTCCAAATGTAAAATGAGACCTTTTGAAGAGATTTATTTACGCCGAAAACATTACAGACAACATGCAAACTATGCAACTAATGAAGCAGATTTCGAACACAAGAAATGAATTGAGATAAGAAGACAATGAAAGCTTCTAGAACCTAGCTAAGTAGACACCTAATAACCTGATAACGGCAGATGATAAGGACAGACCAATTCGCGCGCCAGTGACTGTATGCCCTAATTAACCATAATTAACCATAGGCGCATAAGAAATGAATTTAGATAAGAAGATATGGAACAATTTCTAAATTGTAGGCTCTTAACGAGAAGTAATTATATAATACCACGGTGTGCAGTATTTGTATGTTGTCTGTTTCGTTTTCGGCGTTCGAAATCTGCTTCATTACGTAGGCCTAGTATTATTGCCTGACTTTGCCTGTTTATGACACAATAATTATTTGCATAGTTTGCATAGTTTGCACGTTGACACTAAGAAATCTACTTCATTGCTCAGTGCTAATTAGTTTCATAGTTTGTATGTTGTCTGTTATGTTTTCGGCGTAAATAAATCTCTTCAAAAGGTCTCATTTTACATTTGGAGGTGAAAGCCCCTAGAGGTGAAAGCCCCTAGAGGTGAAAGCCCCTAGAGATGAAAGCCCCTAGAGGTGAATCGTCCGGAGGTGAAACGTCCGGAGGTGAAACGTCCGGAGGTGAATACCCCTAGAGGTGAATCGTCCGGAGGTGAAAGCCCCCTGAACCGTATTTTGTATTAAAGAAGAGATCGAGATAACGTTAGTTATAGGAATTGATGTGTCAACCGCGAGTACATTAGAATAAACGACAGGCTGGGGTTTTCTATGAATAGGTAGTTAGTCCAGTGCAGATAGTTCTGGTGTAAAAAGTAACGAAACAGTTTGTAATAGTAACCCACATTGTAGCATAGCGATTTGGTTAAACTGCCATATTGTGTCACCGAAATCTTTATGTATTCCAGGAAACGAAAAGTGAAAAAAGATATCAAGAAACGCGGCGAAGGTAGATTTGTGCTGTTTTATTCAAAGTATTATTATTTAACGACTTTCTATTTCGCCTTACTTGATATTAATAACTGGGATATTATAAATGTTGGCACTAATTTGATGTACACAGCTGGCCGACGGAATCATCTTCCTCTCGGTAAGAATCTATGCAAATATTTAAGGTTCATACTAAGTTAAGTGCACGGTTTTCACTCATGTAGTTTTTCTTGTGCTGGTGATTCGCTTGTCAGCTGAAGTTCTCGCTCTTTCCTGCGTATCCACTGTCTTATTTATGATTTCTGCAATCACTCTGGTGTTTAACGTGTTCTCATTGATAGTTACATCGGTGACCTCCTAGACAGCAATTATACGCCTCATTTTTACTGAAAAGTTTTGTCTGCTGTGTTTATAATACCTCAGAACCTCGCATGAGTCGGACGCTGGTGCTCTGCTATTTTTTTTATTTTCAAAACTGCTAATTATGCATTTTGCATTGATGGCAATACCATTTTCCGATTACTGTTCCCTTCCAAACTGATCATCTTCCAAGAATCCTGGACTTTCTGACATGATAAAACGTTTTTGCTAATCATCCAAAAATTCTGCGGAAATGTCATTTCATACCCTCTTTCTACTTTTCTTGTTGGTGATATAAAATTTAATCCTTACCCATCACTGCTAGAATCATTACACCTTTGCAATCAAAGCGCATCTTTAACAACATTTCATGTTTCTTCGGTGGCACTTAGTTCCTCTCCGATCTTCCTGATAAGTACTGGGGATCTTAACTGTTCTGCCAATGCAAATTAATATAAAGCAACTAACATCCTTAAACTCTTGACTCATTTTTGATTTAAAACCACATTAACATACCGGCCTATGCTAAAGGCCAAACTCTACCTTTTACTAACAAGATCTGATTACGGCAAAATTCGACATATATAATTATAGGGTTTGACTTTTGGTCTTTCTGACCATCGTGGTATCGCCGCTTACTTTCGTAACAAACAACCACCGAATTGCACTGCTATCACTTTCCGGGCATGGCATAAACTAGATGTACAGACCATCATTTACTATTATCATTGTCATCAAATTTATTGTTCTCGTCTTTAGGAGGTCATAAAATTCGTTATTTCAATGATCAGGTATCTACACAGGCCTACGTTATTACTTTTATCATCATCATTATCATCATCATCATCATCATCATCATCATCATCATCATCATCATCATCATCATCATCATCATCATCATCATCATCATCATCATCATCATCAAGATCATCGTCATAATCCTCATAAAATTTCATCATAATTAGATGAACTGAATTAGTTACCCAGATATGTTCAGTCTAACTATTATATATCTCCTTTAAAAATCAGTTCAGTTTTTCCACGACTGATGTTATGCACACTTAAGGTTCCACAAAGTGAGACGAATTAGACTAATTAGCTCTCATATTTTAAATCGTACTTGTAACATTACGATTCAGTATACATGACTATCAACCAGGCATATTGTTTTGATTCTTCTAAGTGAAAATTATATTTGCAATGTTTTGTTTGTGGATAAACCTGAATCTGAAGTAAATAAAGATCAAAGAGAAAATGAGATTAGGGAAATGTTGCCGAAATCCGATGAAGAAACAGGTAACAATACAAACAATTTTAATATATTAGGTGGCCAATAGTAAATTGCTATAAGATACTTATAAAAATAAATCCACTTCTTTCGTTAATCAATAAAAATAAAATATCCATAACAATAAGAAAATCAAGTGAAATTAAGAACTCGTGCCAACCCCTATCAACTCCCACCGCAGGATGACAAAAACTATATACCTCGTATTCTATTTAGTGACATCTACTGAACGATTCAAAATTTAACAGCAATATTCTATAGGTTATTTCTCAAATCTTTTATTATTCCTTCCTTTAAGCTAGCGTCGTAGGCGTAACCACCCTATGGGACCCGTGGGGCGCGTCCCGCCCCCAACTTTCGAACAGTTAGCGACGGTGCCCTCCAACTTTTGCCACAGACTGTTAATAATTTTTTAATAGGGATTGGACAATTCTCAAAGAAACTGATGCGTCTGTAAAGTAGCTAGGTAGCCCGCCACCTGTATATAATAGAGATGACTAGCATAGCCATCATCCAGTGTTGTACGGCCTGTACACCCTGAATGATGAATGACGGGCCGGTATGCATATAGCATCACTCTGTGTAAGCTCCAAGACTCGGCTGTGTAAGCTCCAAGACTCGACTGCCGCTTGACAAATGACCTTGTATAGCAAGTATTTGGGCCAAAAAATTCCTCGTTTTCCTCCCTTCCATATTAGTCACCTGCGCTGAAGCCAGCAGGCCTCTGAACCATATGCCGCCACCATCCCGCTCTCCGTAATGTTCTCTCGCTCTCCACATCGCTCTCCGTCTCTCTGTCTCTTTCTCTGCATTTAGTAAATTCATACCACTATAATTATGTCTGCAGCCACGCACACAAGACCAATACAAGAACAACGGTTTAAGAACAAGACCAAAGACTCATTACCGAGAGCAAGAACGAGTCAGTGTTCGATACCCATTACTGAAGGCCATTGCTTCTACTTCTAACGCATCTTCGAAGAAGGCTTGCATCAAACGTAGCTCAGACCGTTATTGTTAAGTTTCAGTTCCAGCAAAATGATTAAATCGGGTGCGTACCACAACCTCTATCAATCCTCATAGCCATAGAAAGGCGGGGATCCCGGGGGTCGAGGGGAACAAGACCTCACCTTTAACAGTGGGGGACACAGTATAAAGTTGTCCTCCCAAATTTTGAAAAGGTCAACAAATTTTTTCGCGAAGAAATATTTTCACCTCTTTTTTTTACCACATAGTGCAAAAGTGTCCGTGCCCCCACCTGTCAAACAAGATCGCCGCCAGTGAACATAATTTTTTCAGCTGCAGCACCGACGATCACCACTCTTGCTGCGTGAACCTAATAACATTAGATTTTGCTGCTTTTTCTAGACTACTTAAAACACTTGTTCAACTGACTTTTAGCCTCGTGTTTTAGCGCTTCTGTGAGGTAGGCCTATCAAGAGGCGCTGTATAAAATGTTCTATTACATTACATTACATTACAATACATAGAGCTCGGGTAAAGCGTTATAACTGGCCGGGAGGGGGAATCATTGGATCTGGAGTCCGAGTCGGTACCCTCTGAACTGGAATCATCGATATTGCGATTCGCTCAGATCCAATGAGATTTTATACCTAATATAAAATGCTCACATTTTTCAACAAAATGAGGTGGTTTAGGTAGTTTTAGTTTGAAATCATCGTTGAAATTTTTGAGGTAAACAAGGGCCCAAAATGTCATCCATTTGTTATCAAATGCTCAAAATTGCTTCGGCTTCTGGGGCTCGGCCCCAGACCTCGCTGGGGGAGCTTACGACGCTCCCCCAGACCCCTAGTCGCTAAGGGCTTCTTGCCTTCGGCAATCGCGGCTTCGCGCCTTCGGCGGGCGCAATCCACCACCCCCGCCCACTCAGACGATCTAGTAGGTCCCCTCCAACTTCCAGACCGTGGTTGCACCTATGGCTAGCGTTCAATCAGTGTAACTTGTCCACGGTTGGGGTGTGTCAACCAGTATATGATCGATAATAAAAACGAATGATGATGATAGACCTCAAGTTTTCCAACCGATCCATATCCCAGACTGCGCCTCGGCTCTGGAACGAACTTTCTCTGAATTCCCATATTCTCAGATCCTACAACAAATACCACTACTTATACTCACCGTCGTCTGCTTTAGGCCCATCTACATTTCACCCCACAGGCTTCCCATTCCAAACTGAAGTATCGCCTCTTGAATAATTCCTACCCTAATCCATCCGATCCAACGCCTTCCAAGCTTTCTCATCCTCAACAAAACCCTCCATAGCAGCACCTCTACCTCCTCTCTCTGGCCACACTGGCAACCGAACTCGGACCTCCAATGCGCATCGTTCTCCTTAAAACCCCTCTGATATGACGCTGCACTCATGAATAAGCTGCTGCCCTTCCCTTAGCTGTAGAGTAGAGCGTTATAAATTATTTTTTATTTTAACATTACGATTATGATTACGATATGATTGGTCACTATTAAACGTCATTCGGGTAAGGGCCATCCATATATTACGTAAGTAAAAAATCATATTTTTGTACCCCTCCACCCCTATTGCACCTCATGCATTTTGTGCACCCCGTGCGTACGTACAAGTAAGCTTCTCTCCCTTCTCTTAAAACTGCCTCCACCATTGCTACCTGCATTGTTCATTCAAAGCTTGATTATTGCAATTCCCTCTTTCTCAATCTTGAATCCACCCAAATCAAGCGTCTGCAACTTATTCAAAACTCACTAGCCAGAGCTGTCACTACAACGTTCAAACATCATCGTATCACTCCCATCCTTCCATTGGTTAAAATCCCGTAGCGAATTCACTTCAAAGTCCTATCACTAACCTACAACTTCCTACAATATTTCCAGCCCGAATACCTCCGTTATCTCTTCATCACCCTGGAAACCCGCTCCACCCGATAATCCTCCTATCTTACTGTGAACTGAGTTTTGTGTACAGTTTTGCAGTGCGAGATATTTAGCGTATATATTTAGTGCGCTTACTTTAGTTTCACGTGTATATGTATATATGATAGATGTATAACGTTTAGTCTTAGTGACACGCGCGGCCGGCCGATATCGGCAGCGGCGCGCTATATGTATATTATTAGAGTTCGCTTATGCGCACAGAAGACAGGTGTGTCAAGAGGCGCGAAGAATTATGCTGACTAGAGAAGTTTGAATTCGGTGTTCGCTGTAGTAGTGTCGCTGACTGGTTGAGTTGTAATCGAATTGAGTTCTGTCTGTTTGTTTCTTACTAAACTGAAAAGATATTAAACTGTGTTGCTGATTAATTCAGGTTATACTTATACGTAGAATTAGTGTTCAAAAGGTGAACGTTAAATAGGCGTTAAGTGAACAGAGAACAAGGATTTAATCAGAAGGATTGTCAACGGAAGGATTGGGTTGACATTATTGGTGGCAGTGTCGGTGTGGATAAATACTCACGGTGGATATAAACTCACAGTGGATAAAAATTCACGTTATCACCTCCTTCGGCGGATAGAAGAATCTACGACGGTGATAAAAGAATTTACAACGGTGTTAGAAGAATCTACGCGTTGTTGCTGTGTGACGAGTTTACGATATCAACGACGGTGGAACACGAGAAACGGTATAAAAATTTCGTTGTTTTCCACGAACAAATACAAAAGAAATCCCGTTTGTTTATCGATTCACACACCAAGAAAAACCGTGACTTCTTTGAAAAGGGAAATCACCGAAGTAAACAAGTAAGATGGAGAAACTAAGTGCTGAAAGACAAGCAGATATTAAGAAGATGTCTACGGAAAGGCTGAAACAGCGTTTGTTGAAAGCCGGTTTTAAAGAAGAACAATTAGAAGGTATGTCACGTGGTGACATGATGCAGGAACTCGCCGATGTGTGGGTTAAAGAAGAAGTCGAAGAAGAAGGTGCAGTTGGCGGTGCCGTAGAAAAGGCTATTGAAAAACCTCCTGTGCCTATGTCTATGGAGATGTTGATGCAGTGGATGATGATGACTAGGCAGGAAGAGAAAGATAGAGAGGAGAAACGTAGACAAGAAGAGAAAGAAAGAGAGGATAGACGAAGACAAGAAGAGAAAGAGCTAAGACAGGAAGAATTACGTCTTCAGAGAGAGAAAGAAGAGAAAGCAGAACGTCTGCAGAGAGAGAAAGAAGAGAAAGCGGAACTTGCAAGGCAAGAAGAATTGCGCTTGCAGAGAGAAAAAGAAGAGAAAGCGGAACTTGCAAGGCAAGAAGAATTGCGCCTGCAGAGAGAGAAAGAAGAAAAAGCAGAGCGTCTGCAGAAAGAGAAAGAAGAGAAAGCAGAACTTGCAAGGCAAGAAGAATTGCGTCTGCAAAGAGAGAAAGAAGATAAAGCAGAACAAGTGCGTAAGGCAGAACTTGAATTGCAAAAGAATCAGTTTGAGATTCAGTTAGAACAGTTGAAAAGAGATAGGGAAGATGCTGAAAGAAGAAGATTGGAGCAGATGATTGAATTTGAAAAAGCTAGAAAAAGTGATGAAGAGGTTCGTCAGCAACAGATTGAAGCAAAGAGAATGCGTGAAGAAGAAAAAGAAAAGCGCGAACGTTAGAGTTAGAACGCGCAGAACAGATAAGACAAGAAGAACTCAAATTTCAGAAAGAAAGTTTGGAAAAGGCAGAGACAGAAAGACAAGAACGTCTGAAACTGGAGAAATCAAAATTGACATTGAAAGAAACGCAAATGAGAGAAGAACGGGAAGCAGAAAGAAGGAAACAGCAAGAAAGTGAAACTTTGGTGTCAAAAATTAAGAAAATAGGTGATGCAATGAAGCATGTATTGCCTCAAATGCCAACTGATATGATGGAGGTGCCATTATATTTTGAAACAGTCGAGAACGCATTTCGTAGCTTTGCTGTGGAAAAGCCGTTTTGGGTGAAATTATTACTACCATTGATGACGCCGAAAGCTCGAACTGTTCTGAATAGATTGTCATTCGATGATCTAGACAATTACGATAAAGTCAAGCAGCACTTATTAAAAGAATTTAAATTGACCTCGAGAGAATACAGAGCCAGATTTGTGGATGCTAAGAAGACAACAGAAGAGACTTATACGATGTTTACGGCAAGACTGAAGAACTTGCTAAACTATTACGTGAGAAGTCGAAACGTGAACAAAGAGTACGATACGCTCTTTGATTTGCTGGTAGCGGATAAGCTAAAAGAATGTTTACCGCCAGGTCCACTACAGTTTGTATTGTCGAAGGAAGGAACTGACTGTCTTCAAGCTAGTGCAGTGGCAGACCTAGCAGACATTCATGTAAACAATCGAATTGGGTTTGCATTTCCAAATATAAACAGTTATCCTTCTCAACGTTCCGTAAACCAAAGCCAGAGTGGAAAGTGGAGAAGTAGTCCAGGAACAGGAGATCAGTTCAAAGGTAAAGAAGTCAAGGCTAGTGTCCCTGTACCCAATGAGACCAGAGAAGTGACGTTTGGTCGTCAGGGATTTAACAAATCGTCAGCGCCGTTTGCCAAGAGGGAAGGCAACACATCGTTTACGCAGTATAAGAGATATGAAGGAAATGAACAACGAGGTATGGCTGTGAAGCGTTGTCACAACTGTGGTTCAGACAAACATTTGGTTAAATTTTGTCCAGTTCCAGTGGCAGCAGCTAGTTCTAGCAGAAATCAAGAACACACAAGGGTGAATTTGATTCAAGTGGTTAGTGATACAGATAATCAAACCGCGAGTCAAGAAAACCAAGAGACTGAAGTAAAGTCGGTAATGAAATGTGGTATTCAAAAAGAAATTCTATTGGATGCTGGAATTCAGAGAGAAGTCATAGGAAAAGATGACAGTCGAATATTGAAGAAATCGTTCTTGCAATATGTCGAGGTCGAAATTCGTGCAGTAGACGGTAAAGAGCCAGTGAAAGTCAAAGCACTGAGCGACTCGGGAGCAGAAATTCCGGTGATTAGTGAAGAATTACTGGAAGGCATGAAGGTGGAACAAATTGGAAAAGTGAATTTGCAGTGTGTGGCAGGAGATGCCATTCCTGCGAAGTTAGTGAAAGTCGATGTTAGACTGTGTGATAGTGACGTGGAAGAAGAGGGATTTCCGCGTAAAATCCAGTGTTCACTTACACCTTATGTCACCTTGATGTGTGCTAGTATTGCAAAGATGGGCAGTACAGAAAGATTCTTGTTGCATCCAGAGATAATTGCCGAATTAAAAGCCGTACCACAGATGAAAGTTAAAACGATACAAGGAGATGTGGGTGTACGAGCAAATGTAATGACGAGAGCGCAGAGTCGGAAACAGGAAATGATAGATGTTGATGAGAAGAGTGAAACTGAAAGTTCCAGTGATGAGGAAAACGAAAGTAATGAGCAACGAAGCTTATCGCGAGATGGTGTAACATCAGAGATAAACGAGCAAGAGATGGCTGCATGCGAGAATGGCACATTAAATGAAACGGAAGAAGACAATGAATGTGATGTGGGGATAGGAGACTTGTATAGAGATGAAGAAATGGACGAAGAACAAAAGGTGCAGATTGCCGATTCGAAGAAGTTTGAAGAGCAACAGAGAAAGGATGAATCGTTGAAGCCGTGGTGGAAGTTAGCACAAGAGAAAGAATCTGAATTCTGTGTGATCAACGGTTTATTGCATAAGAAATATCAGATATTAGACCAGACGATATATCAACTAGTGTTACCAAAAGAGAGACGAATTAAAGTGATGGAATTGGCGCATGAATCGGTATTTGGAGGACATCTAGGAGAAGAGAAAACAAGAGAACGAATAAAATTATCTTTTGTATGGCCAAAGATGAGAAGAGACATTGTGAAATTTTGTAAGTCTTGTGAGAAGTGTCAATTAAAGGCAAGGAGTTTGGTGATGGATAGAGTGCCTATCACTCCGGTCTCAAGAGAAGAGGTCGCCTTCAGGAGAATGACAATGGACCTAATAGACAACCCGAGGAAATGGCACAAGATAATTCCTTTCCACGAAAAGCATTTGAAAGAACTCAAAGAAAATACGGAGAAAGCTTTATTGTTTGCAGAATCTTACTCTCAAGAAAAGCAGTTACAATACACAAATCAGTATAACAAGAGAGCAAAGCACAAAGGAATTTGCAGCATATCGAATTCCTTTGATTTATCGAGCAGAAGTGGAACGTCAGATCAAAGAAATGTTAAAAACAAACATTATTAAACCATCATCGAGCAGAATGGCAAGCCCTTTGGTTATTGTTAAAAAGAAAGACGGATCTTTAAGACTTGCCTGTGACTACAGATACATTAACTCATTCACAGTGGATTGTAAATATCCGATGCCGATTGTCAGAGACGTTTTGAACAAAGTTGGAAAGTCTAATGTGATTTCTATTTTGGACTGTCGAAGTGCTTATTGGACTTGTCCTGTAAAACAATCTGATCAATGGAAAACAGCTTTTGTAACACATAATGGACTGTATGAATTTACTCGTGTTCCTTTTGGAATGATAAATTCAGGCCGAACTTTTGTTAAGGCGATAAATTTAGTTTTACAGCCTATAAGTGACTTTGCAGAACCATATGTTGATGACATTGCTGTGCATTCTGACAGTTGGAAAGTTCACTTGCAGCATCTAGATGCATTTTTGATGCAAATGAGATTGCATAACGTTACTTTGAATTTGAAAAAATGCATATTTGGTAAGAGTGAGGTAAGGTTTATCGGTCATGTGGTTGGGTCTGGTAAGATAAAGATGAATCCAGACAGAATTGAAAGTTTGACTAATTTGAAGATCCCAGAAACTAAGAAGCAAGTTAAGCAACTGCTTGGATTTTTTAATTATTACAGACAGTTTATTAAGGACTTTGCACAGATTGCGAAACCTTTATCTGATTTACTAGTAAACGTGTTTCTGATAAGATTGATTGGACTGTTGAACATCAGCAAGCATTTGATTTACTTAAAGAGGCTGTGCGATCCAAAGTAGTGTTATATGTTTTTGAAGTGGGAAAACCATTCAATTTGTACTGCGATAGTAGTGACTTTGCAGTCGGTGCTGTTTTAACACAGATGGACGACAAGGGAATAGAACGCCCTGTGTCATTTATCAGTCAGAAATTAACTGATACCCAGAAGAGATGGGCTACTGTGGAAAAGGAAGCCTATGCTATTGTTTGGGCTCTAAACAAGTTAAAAGAAATTATAATTGGATCAAAAATTTTCATTTTTACTGATCACAATCCTCTTACATATTTGACTGAGTCAATGTCTAAGTCTGCTAAACTTGTGCGTTGGGCGTTAGCCTTACAAACTTTTGATGTTGAGGTGAAGTACAAGAAGGGCAGATTGAATGTTATTGCTGATTGTTTGTCAAGGTTATAAGTAATCGTAAGACTGTTCATTAATTAGTTAGATATATATATGTTTCATGTATTATGGTAATTTCGCAAATTTTGAAATTTAATTTGCTGAATTCCAGAAAAAGGAAGGAGGTAATGTGAACTGAGTTTTGTGTACAGTTTCGCAGTGCGAGATATTTAGCGTATATATTTAGTGCGCTTACTTTAGTTTCACGTGTATATGTATATATGATAGATGTATAACGTTTAGTCTTAGTGACACGCGCGGCCGGCCGATATCGGCAGCGGCGCGCTATATGTATATTATTAGAGTTCGCTTATGCGCACAGAAGACAGGTGTGTCAAGAGGCGCGAAGAATTATGCTGACTAGAGAAGTTTGAATTCGGTGTTCGCTGTAGTAGTGTCGCTGACTGGTTGAGTTGTAATCGAATTGAGTTCTGTCTGTTTGTTTCTTACTAAACTGAAAAGATATTAAACTGTGTTGCTGATTAATTCAGGTTATACTTATACGTAGAATTAGTGTTCAAAAGGTGAACGTTAAATAGGCGTTAAGTGAACAGAGAACAAGGATTTAATCAGAAGGATTGTCAACGGAAGGATTGGGTTGACACTTACTCTTTCTCGACCTCCAGTCACTACACATCTCAAGTTCTCCAAACGAGCCATATCTAACAGAGCACCACGCACGGGCGTAAACTTGTCCAAAATATTGGTGGGGCAAAATATTGTTGGGGCAAAATATTGGTGGGTCATGGGGTCTGGACCAGAGGTGCCAAAAAAAGTTTTTTCAAGATGAAACGTTGTTTGTTGTTGTTTATCGTTTTTTTTATTTCATTGTTTTTGTTGTTTTGGTTGTTTTTAAGTTTTTCTGATTTCGGATCATAAAAATCATGAAAAATGGCATGAACAAGGGCTCCAACTCAGTAAATTCAGTTGCGATTTCCGAAAATTTAAAATCATTAAATCAATGGTATTAAAATAACTTCTGCAAAAATAAGAAATTTACTTTTTTAAACAAAAACAAATTTTGTGGTTTTCTTTTTGTTGTTGTTTAAAGCAAAATCCGAAAAAGCTTTTTTCACCTCTGGTTTGGACAGTCAGCAAAGGCTTCCGGTGTTACGTTAATGCGTATGAAATGGGTGTTTTGTTTACATGTAAATTTGTTTCACATTGAAGATATTGAAGATAAAAATAAATCTTTGTTTCCATTATTGATTTCTGATAGTATTTCAGTTCTGTGTCTCTGTTTTTCTGTTTCTGAAGAAATTTGTCTGTATTGAAACATAATATTTTAATATTTGAGGAAATTCTCCTCTCGATTTTTGGGGGGAGGCATTGCCCCGGCTCCTCAATTATTGGGGGGCACGTGCCCCGGCTGACCCCCCAGAGTCTACGCCTATGGCACCACGCCTCTGGAATGATCTCCCCTCTGACTTCTGCAGATTCTCCGTTCCGCTATCATCATTGGAACCTGTCCACCATCCTCCTCCTCATGTTCCGCTATTTATCACCCCCCGGGCTTCCCACTCCAACTGAAGACTCACCTTTTCAAGTACTCATACCCTGACTTATCTGATCCTCCGCCTTCCAATTACTCTCGTCCTAAACGACATCCGCCTTGACAGCTGCTCTGCCTCCTCTCTTGATCTGGACCCTGGAAATCGGACTTGGAATTCTTTTGGACTACTCTTTGGAAAAGTCCTCTGATTTGATTTGGCCTTCTGGAATCTGGACTCGGACTTCTCTTGTATTACTGTCTGGAAACACCGTCTGATCTGATGTAGCGCTCGTGAATAATCCTAGGCTGGTGCCCTGCGCTAGGCCTTCGAGGGGCGCTTTAAAAGTTTGGAGATTTCGATTACGATTACGATTACAAAAGTTAATTAGCTTAAGTAATCTATAAGACATTTATTTTACCTTAGGCTACAATTTATTTTTGTTAAACATCATATTTGCTAGGTAAAATCTGTTAACCGTACAGTTGTGAAGAAATAAAATACTAACAATCCTAACAACATTTTAAACAGTTTTAATACCCCATAAAATTGATGAAGCAGGTATATAGTCAGTAGACGTCATAATAAGATATGTATTTTACGTACGTACACTTCTGTCGATACCCCCGCCGGCGCCCCGACAATTGCGCCCCCGACAATTGCGCCCCGACAATTGCGCCCCCGACAATTGCGCCCCGACAATTGCGCCCCGACAATTGCGCCCCGACAATTGCGCCATAAAATTCCCGACAATTGCGCCCCGACATTTGCGCCCCCTTATTCCAGCACTAGTGTCATCGCTAATCCTACTTCCATTTCAGTACAGACGTCGATGATTTACTGCAATTAGCAGAAACAGAAGATAGCTTTAATATCTTTAGGCGACTCTAATTAAAATGTAATTTTAAATTAAAACAGTAACATAAATACAGTAACATATATAGGCCGAAATCTTTAGTCGCGGTCGTTATGATGTCCATTTCGTCGAACTTTAGGCTTATTCACTTAACGATTCTAATTTCGTTAATTCGTTTCGATTTAATAGCTTTAATATCTCTACTCTAATATCTAATATCTAATATCTCTACTCTACTCTAGCGACTCTAATTAAAATGTATTTTTAAATTAAAACAGTAACATAAATACAGTAACATATATATAAATTCTGTTTTTAATTCGTCTTACAATCGTCTCGATTTCCCTTGTTACCACTACCGCCTTTAAATTCTGTTTTTAACCGCCTTCTGTTTTTAATTCGTCGTACAAATAGCGATTACAGGCAACATGCTATCACGTGGAGCCAATATTCGTATTATGTGGCGCAAATGTCGGGGCGCTTTTGTCGGGATTTTTATGGCGCAATTGCCGAGGCGCAATTGTCGGGGCGCATTTGTCGGGGCGCAATTGTCGGGGGCGCAATTGACGGGTCACCACCCCCGCCATACGCACTCGTAGGCAAAATCGCCTAAATCTGATCACCTTCTCCCTCCACATTGCGTACGCAAAATATGGATGGCCCCTAAACAAGAACGTAGAACAACTGAAAGTCTAAGTCGAGATACAAAAAATGAGCCTAGATGTATGCAGTCAGAATCGCCAGAATACAGAGGAAGCCACACTACTACTAATAAGCTTAATGAATATCTAAGGTTACATGTATATAGATATTAGTTTACTGTAGCTTTAAAAGAAATCAACGTAATTGATTAAACTGTGTCGTTCTTGTAAATATGGAAATGTCAAGGGTCCATAATATTAAGAAATCCAGATGTGTGCTTTACAGGTAATGCTTTTGATTTATCTTTCAGCGTAAAGCTTATCATTAGAAAAATGTTGTCTTTCAGGTAAACAACAACATGAGGCAACTGAAGGTCAAACAAAATATGAGGATAAGCTTCTAGAGTCGCAATCACAATACGACACAGGTAGCGATACTAAACATTTTAGACACATGGGGCATTGGTTAATCCACTACAGTTATTAAGTGTAAATCCACTAATTTCACATAACTGCATCATTCTAACACAAATAGGATCGGTCACAATAAGAAAACCGATTAAGTATTAGAACTATGTACTTTTATCGTAATGCTGCTTTAGTTATTGTCACATTAAATACATAAATTATTACTGTTGTAATCGTAATCGAAATCTCCAAACTTCCAAAGCGCCACTCGAAGGCCAAGCGCAGGGCACCAGCCTATTCACGAGCGATAGGTCAACTCAGAGGGGTTTTCCAGAGAGTAGTCCAAACAAGGTCGGAGTCAGGTGTCCAAGGGGCCAAATCAAGAGAGGAGGCAGTGCAGCTGTTAAGGTGGGTGTCGTTTGGGGCGAGAGCAATTGGAAAGCGGAGTATCAGATGAACCAGGGTAGGAATATTTGAAAAGGTGAGACTTCAGTTTTGAATGGAAAACCCGGGGACTGATTGATAAAAGGATATGAAGAAGAGGTAGAGGACGGGTTGCAATGATGAAGGCGAAACGAAGAATCTGCGAAATTCAGGGGAGCTCATTCCAGAGGTGTGGTGATGTGTTGGATATGGCTCGGTTGGAGAACTTGAGGTGAGTAGTGATTGGGGGTCGAGAAAGACTGAGATAGGAGGATGATCGGGTGGAGCGAGTTGCCTTGATGGTGAAGAGATCACGGAGGTACTTGAGCTTGGAATATTGTAGGGAGTTGCAGGTTAGTGATAGGACTTTGAAGTGGATTCACCCTAGGATTTTTTCCAACGAAGTTATTTGAGAATGGGAGTGATATGATGATTTGTTGACATTCTAGTGACAGCCCTGGCCAGTGAGATTTTGATAAGTTGCTGAAGCTGCATTTGGGTGGATTCAAGGTTGAGGAAGAGGAAATTGCAGTAATCAAGCTTTGAATGAACAATGGAGGTAGCAATGGCGGAGGCAGTTTTAGGTCGAGCATGTGTCTATAGGACGTCTTTATTGCTATCGGTGCTATTCATTTCTACCTTATTGCTTCTATGCTCTTAACTTGTAATTGACACGAACCACGTACTTAATACAATGTATTTTTGAATATAAATTTTGATAGTGCAATATTTTATGGGGCCAAATTATCTTCGTCTGAGAGGATTGGTAATATTAAATAGCGTGTCATTCGTATTATTTTCAATTGGCAAATTGTCTACCCGCACTAAAAATGTATCTAAAAATTTATTTCAATTTGTTACAGTTACAGGATACAACCAAATTTGAAACCATATTACGTAATGTTTCGATATTATCGAGAAATGGAGTGTAGCTTAGATGATAAGTTTTCGGTACCACTTTGAATAAATAGGCCACTATTGCCTCATTGAATATCTGAGTGATGGCGCACAAACCAGGTTGAAACAATTTCTACTTTATGTTTGTTTCTGGATAATGGAGTTAACTACCCACAAATTTAACAAATATATTAACGCTGAGATCGAGATTAAGTTATTTGATCAATATGCACTAATAAGAATGCTATCAGTTGTGATGTGAATGGTTACTTGATTGCCTCGATAATGAACATACATATTATAGCAATGCTATTTATTTCTGCAAATCATGTTTTTAACACTTAGTTAACTTTTACAGTCACCTCAAATTAACATTCAAAATAGGGCAGCCGAGCGTTATGCGAGTCTAAGAGAACCGTTTCGGTTAGTCTGTGTTTGTCACTCTTGCAAAACTGTAGCGATTTGATGTTGATATTGGCAAGTCAATTGGTGAATATGCAAGTCATTTAACGTCTTATATACCTAAAAATCGCAACTAGTTAAAAATCGATTCATATCCTTTCGCCATTTCTACCGTTGAGTACCATTACAGTGTAAATCTACGTTCTACTTCGCTGTTCTGTAGGCAGTGAGTCATCTGGATATAACATTTCTGTATTTATCTTTAGGCTACATGTTAATTAGTAACTTCTATTGCATGTGCCGTGCTAAATTGCACACACATAGGAGAACTATTCTAGTAAAGAAAGAATTTGTCTACATAGAAACGATTTCAATATATGACTCATATGATGACTGCGAATATCAACTAGTACAGAAAAACGTTTGTAGGCCTACGTACAAAACTGGACAGTGAAGAAAATCCGAAGAAAGAAGCCAATACGAATGAGAACCTAACAAGTTTGTTATTACTTGAATTTTCGATTATGAAGTTTGCAAGTTTATAACCTATAAGTTGCAAGATGTATCGAAGACAGTCGTATTACATAGTAGGCCTATCAGAGCAAAAATAATTTCTACAACATACTATTTGCTTAATTCGATAGGCCATGACTGCCTAAAGTTATTTCTTGATACTGCCATGTAAAGTTGTCGTCTGTTCCGTATGACTGGCGTTCCAATATGTTGACCCCAGCAAATGATGAAACAATTGTTATGCAAGAGATAGAATTGATCACTGAACATTTCAGGTAACCTCAACGTACATCAGATTTCGCAGGCAAGCTACCTGTACCCCGCGGCGTATAGCCTGCTTTTTGTCACCAATGCAGAATGAGAACTAACGCAGCAATGCAATGCTTATTCGAAATTTAGTTGAGTCGGTTGAGACGATAGTTAGATCTCGGGCATAAATAACCCTGAGGCTTCCAATCGGCATGCTAAAATTCAACCACAAGTAGCATCCTGAATGGTTATAAGCCGACCAGCCTCATGCCGATCTACCGTGAGAGAGAGAGAGAGAGAGAGAGAGAGAGAGAGAGAGAGAGAGAGAGAGAGAGAGAGAGAGAGAGAGAGAGAGAGAGAGAGAGAGAGAGAGAGAGAGAGAGAGAGAGAGAGAGAGAGAGAGAGAGAGAGAGAGAGAGAGAGGGAGAAAGAGAGAGAAAGAGAGAGAGAGGGAGAGGGAGAGAGAGGGGGAGAGGGAGAGAGAGAGAGGGAGTGCAGAAAGCTACAGGGATGAATGGATCTAGCTATAGAGAAGTAAATTATAATATCTGGAAGAAGGTTCAAATTCCTATACAATAGCGCTTAGGTCTTAGGCCTATACTAAGCGCTCAAGCATCATACAAGAACATAAGTAAATTTTATCCAACAAGAAAGTCAAGATATTATCAGCAAGTTTATGAATTACCCAATGCCACTTGTCTCTTTATTTATTAAAAGTCATCGAAAAGGCTTTGCTAATAAAATATCATTCTCAAAAACTCTTTCCTTTGTATGTCAAAAAATGTGAAGCTGTCCTTTGCATCGTTACATAGAAGTTAAAGTAAATAAATCGTGTAAATGTTTTTTCCTAACAAATTTTGTGTGTGTACAGATCTACAAGCAGATTGTCACTCTGATGCTCAAGGTCACGCCAGCCCAAGTTGACATCCTAGAAAGGTTATTTTGATTCGATTTACAATATCATGTCTAAAGATAAACTGTTCTCAGTTTGAAATTGCAAAAAAAGTATTAGTAGCAAATATTTCGTTCTGAACGTTTTCGTCTTAAGTGTTCTGCACTGTATTAATAGGAATTAGTAGGAATACTAGTGTTGTGAAAAATCTGAGTTTAAAACTATGATTGAGTGCTAACGTCTGCACCTAAGAAATACCATAAAAATTATACTGAATGAAGATTAAATACAAACACTTTTCAACTTTCTAGTAATGATGTCGCCGATCTGCTGCACCACAACCTATAATGGCTGCGGATTACCTACTAACTGTGCTTTATAACTTACAAAGCAACAAATAATCTTATACCAGTCTATATCAAACTTCTGCATTCGTGTAGCAGGCAACCGGAACAGATTTCGAAAAATTTGATGCAAGTACCGCGGTCTTCTACTAGGTTTGGCGAATGTTTCTTCTCTGTTGCTGGACCCACTGCATGGAACAACCTTCCCGACAATGTGAAGAATGTGCCATCTCTGAAGACATTTAAATCACAGCTCAACACCTATGTTTTTAAAACAATCATTTGACTGCCGGTGACTTTTTGAACTCATGTTCAGCGCCCTTTCCTCCCGCCTCGGCTGGGTTACGGCGCTATATAAATGTCATGATGATGATGACTTATAATTATTGTGTTATTATTATTATTATCATTATCATTATCATCATCATCATCATCATTTTTATTATCATCATCATCATCATTATTATTATTATTATTATTATTATTATTATTATTATTATTATTATTATTATTATTATTATTATTATTATTATTACTATCATTATTATTATAATTATTAAATGTTCCTGCAAAATTGCTTTGAAAGTCCCTTTTAATTTTGCCCTGAAATTTCTAATGTACAAGAGCAATTATTACATTTTACATTCAGATTTGTGAGGATAATTATTATGGCGTTAATGGTCCGAATGTATCTATAAGTTGAACTTCTCAGGGGCAGTTAACAGTTTATATTCAAGTGAGTAACTTGTTAAAAGTAAGATGCATTAAGTAAGATGATGTGATTTTGTTGTGACGTATACTTTAAAATAAGTGCTTTGACCGCTAAAGCAGAACTGTAACTATTTTGACATTTGAAGCACAGACTTGGACTTGATTCGACTAGGAAGCACATGAAATTGATATTAGTTCATGAGGTGCTAAAGGTTCAGACTGAAGGGTCAGACGCAGGCAGAGTGTACTACGACGAGAATGTACTAAAGGGGACTGGGAAACCAATGAATTTCGTTGTCAAAGTGTTAACGATGACGCCTGTAGGCAAAATGGCAAAGACGGACAAGTTCTGGTAATGCACAAAGAAGCAACCGGTCATAGTGCAGAATGTTATGGAGCTTATCGAATAGTTCCGATGTAAAGGAGCACCAAATTTCCTGTATGGATCAGAAAGCAAGACGAGACACGAATTCTAGCAACAGAAATTAGTTGGATACGAAAAATTGCAGACATTTCAACACTAAAAAAGATTAAAAGTGATTATATCAGAAAGTTCTCAAATTTCCAAACAACTCTGTTGGACAAAGTAATTCAGCGAAGACTCATAATAGTTTGGCTTGAGGAGAGAATAACAGTCGACGGAAAGAGAAACACAAGAAGATCAGAGACTGCGCGCGAATAGATGAAAAAAGAAGAATCAGGTAACGTAGGTAGCTTCGACCTCCAAGTTTGTCTCTACGAGAGTATATGTACCGTTCCGAGGTGCGTGTGATCAGGTTCCATAAGTTAACCTCCAGCCATAGAAGGCCGTTCGAAGTCTAATTCCTCTACGCTGTAGTGCCATTGTCAGTACACCCAATTGACGCCTATACAACAGACAGGTCACGTGATATTGTAATAATTTATCGAAGCTTAAAAATGCATTTGCTAACATAGAAACGGTGATGAAAAAACGACTGCTTTAGCCTATACGTCGAGCAGCAAATGGTCAAGAAATTAATAATTATTGCTAAATTTTGCTTTCGTGATAGTATTTATTCGACCTATATCGATTTGTACATAGACCTTACCAGACTGTAGCGAAGTTCTTATTTGAACGTATTATATCTAGTGTTACAGATTGAATTGTTGACTCAAGATGCTTATACACTGTATATATTGATTAAGGTTTAATTTTTAATTAGCAGCATCTTAAGTAATAGCAGCATCACAGGGCAAAAAAGATATGTTTAGTTAGGGCAGAGTACGACTCCAGATTTAAAATGTAAAACAAGGGACAGAAGTCTATAATTTTGAATCTAACGCTTTTGCAATGAGCCATCTCCTTTACCGACGAATTCTTAAAAGTGGGTTGAATCTTTGCCAAAGAGATAATTTAAACGTTGTCCGTCGACTGCAGGAGAAGCATTGCGGAAATTCAACTCATGATTGCAGCACAAAACATCCATAGTTTGATTGAACCATGATCAGATGTAGTGCGATTAGGGAGGGACTCCATGGAATAAAGTAGTGCAGTCGATGTTATAGTGTGGCTAGGGATTGACAACTAAGTTGAGTAGTGCGATCGTAGTTATAGGCCTAGTTTCAAGTCGATGACAGTCGAGAAACTACTAATGAGACGACATCGTTCGCAGCACAATTAACTGTTAAATCGTATAATATCAATCTATAAGGATTTGAGGGAGTGGACATTACTACGAATTAAGGATGAACGAGAAACTGTTGTTTATACGGTATTGCTCGAATTGCAGTGAATTGCATAGAAATTGAACTATCCGTCAACGAGGATTCCATAAAGTTTGGCGTTGGGCAAGCTACTTCATGTCTCCATCACCATCCCATCACCATCTCATAATTTTCACTCGCGCACCTATTGTGTATTAAATACGACGCACCTCGTTTAGTTGATAAGTTGTCAAAGCGTATAGAGAGGCTCTTGAATAGAGCGACCATACCGGATTTTGCTTTTCTTTTGAGTGCGTTTTGGTCTCGCTTGGCGGTAACGTTTTCTTGTGTATTCCAGATCTCATTTTAGTCTCACATTACGTGGATGACGATTGTATTAATTTCTGCTGACGTCTTTCCAAAGTCTGGCTTGTTTGAATTGATTTGCGTTCTTGTTTTGGAAGTGTGAGTGTCTTTCCAGACTGTACATAGTGTAAATATTAAATTTTATCATTTCTTTTTTGGAAGGCATATAAATTGTGTTTACAAGTTTTGTGAGACGTTATGGTGTAATTTTTTAACAAGGGGTCTCCAATCTTTATGTAGCTTAGAGCCTCGACAATTCTAAATCCGACACTGATGCATAAATGTTATATTTTATTGAACAGTAAAATGCTATCCATTTTGTAATCTGTGTATAACGTAAAAGAAGGGAGGGAACATGTATGGAGAAGGAGATCATACAGGGCACGATTCCGGGGGATCGAAAAAGGGGAAGACCGAGAACGAAGTGGCTGGATAACATAAAGGAATGGACTGGGTTGACACTGGAAGAAATGCTAAGGTTGATGGAGGATAGGAAGAGTTGGAGGAACATCGTGCATGATGCGGCCGACTCTCGAATCGAGGATGGCTAGGAACAGGAACAGAAACAGTATAACGTATATCCTAGAACCCTAGGCACGAATGTAGCGACAGCGAGCTAAAACAAAATACTATGGGCATAAGATCCAATGCCATCGGTTACATGGACAATGTTCTGGGTTCAGTTAATGTTTGTAGATTTGTTATTTTTCTACTGATTAAGCACAAATCAGTTTGAAGAATGCTTCATATCTCCTGTTGGAACTTTTTGTTTTTTATTTTATCTATTTATTTATTTCTCTTTATATTTACATGTACATAGTGATACATAATATATTATTACCTGTTACTTGTTGCTGAGAATAATGATGACACACCCATATCAATTGATCACCTGCCTAGGCTTCTAGCAGGGCTGTATGAATTGTTGACCCGGGAACCTCTGAGCTCGTGTTGCGTTTCATTTTATGCAATATAGAAGAAGAATAGCAGTCCCTTAAGCTATCTCTGAGGCAGATACGAGTATGAAGTGTTAGCGACTTCATTTTCTTAGCTTCAGCATAACATTGTTAGGACAGGTGGGCAGTCCTCTCCCTCACCGTCACTCAATATGAAACAAACTTACATGGAAAAGTTGTTTTTTGGTGTGTGTTTTCGTGTTTTTTTTGTTTTTATGGTTTTTGTTGTTTTTGTTATTTGCCTTTAAGATTTTCGAATTTCGGACCATAAAAATCACGAAGAATGGCATGAACAAGAGCTCAAACTCAGTTTAATTCAGTTGCGATTTCCAAAGATTAAAAATCAATTAAGCAATGTTATTAAAATAACTTCTACAAGAATAAGAAATTTATTTTTTTTAACCCAAAAAAAAACAAAACAAATTTTGTGGTTTCTTTTTCTTGTGCTTTTTAAACCAAACCCTCACCCAATAAAACTTTTTTCACCCTGGTCTGGACAATCAGCGAGCCTCAGAGACTTCCAATGTTACGTAATGCGTATGAAATGAGTGCGTTTTGTTCACATGTAATTTTGTTCATATTGAAGATAAAAATAAATATTTGTTTTCATTTTGAATTTCCGATAGTATTTCAGTTCTGTGATTCTGTTTTTCTGTTTCTGAAGAAATTTGTCTGTATTGATATGAAGACGTGTTACACAATTTCCTTAGGCTTAGAGCTTCGAAAGGCTTTGACGAATGGTTGCATTCAGCTTCATGAATACACAACGCTCCATATTCACCGACATCCCAGGCGAGCCTAGGCTAGAGATTATGCAGCTCATTTTCTCATTTTATCTTGGAACAATCTTCTTGTCTTCTTGTGCTGTCGGCTCTAGGAGCCCTAGCGATCGTCATGATACACAGTCTCCATTGCTGTCTTGCTACTTCCCCAGCAGCCGTTGAGTCGCTCTCCGGCCTGGAAGTCCCACCATCAGCGCTCCGGCCTGGGAGTCCCACCATCAGCGACCATCGGCGTGGTTTGGTGTGTCTCATGACGATTTTCTTGGCATGTTAACAGGGGTGGTTTGCCATTGCCTTCCCCTGGTTTTGCCTGCCGTGCCCGTTCGTTCCCCTGCCTTTGGAAGGGTACCAACAGTTCCCCTTCCTTTGGAAGGGTACCAACAGTCCGCACCACGTGAAGGTGGGCACGGAGGACTTTGGTTCACCAGCCCAGGTCGGATCCGAGTCTAAGCTCATGAGAGACGTCGGTCAGGTCGCCTCCCTGCTTTACTCTGTAACAGAGTGACTGGTGAACCTTTGCGGACAATAAACATGATAATTCAAAATAAAGAAAACATCTTGACACTTGACACTTGTTTATTTGGTAACCAAACTTTTACAGTTAAAGCAGAAACATGCATTATTATTATATTCCAAAGTTTGGCTACACAGGAGGCCCAAAAGGGGTCAAATGACCCCGCTACAAGGGCCACCTGGGTAGTAGTACAGTAAGTGGAAAGCAGTCAATCATCCATCATTCTTAACTCAGTACTTAATTAAAGCCTGTAAGTATAATTATCGTTGTACAATGTTTTCACTGTTCATAACAAGAACTTAACTAACGCCAAGATAACATAACCTGTGATCAATCATGTGAACATTTATAATAATTCCGTGGATTAAACTTTTAGAAAACCTCAGCTTATTCATGAGCAGTCACATAAATACATACTTTCATGCCAAATTAGCCCACACGCATATAAGCACCCAAGCAAAACACCTGAAAGCACTCATACCTTTTCATAGCCCTACATATATGCATGCGTGTCAACAACATACATACACTCTCACATACATACACACAACATGCATACAAACACTTAAACAAACATACATAGATACATACAGATTAGCACTTGTCCACACACCATCCCATATACATACATACTCATATACCAAATTGATTACACAATCTGCAGAGGAGTAAATTAACCCTTCTGTAAAAAACATTAATTCACAAAATGGGATGTGTGTTAAATATGATGTATTATATAGTGCATTTAATATGCAGTAAGATAGAGGTTACCCAATAAAACCCTTAAGAGATTATATAGTTGAGAAGTAAAATACTTCATTGTAATTGAAAAATAGTTCACTTCAATGCATCTGTAAATTAAGTAATAACCATGCATTCACAGTAGGCTACTTCATTGCATTCCTAGGATAGGTTGCGACAACACAATCATTAACCCTCAGGCTACCAAGGTTTTTTTGCGACATCGGCTACCAAGGGGGGGGTGGTTACCACCCCCCCCCCCCGGAATTTCGTGTTTGGTTTAAGATATCATATCATGTAATACAGCATTTGATTCAGCATTCATTTCTGAAAAGAATGGTATATTTAGTTGTAAAATATATGAATGCATCTCGAAATTATATAGTTTTTAACAAAGGCACCGGTCCATTTAACGATATCTGATATTATCGCACACAATTTGTACTATTGATCAATTAATATTATGACGTAAGGCCCTACATCGACACGCAAGACTGATATATATATATATATATATATATATATATATATATATATATATATATATATATATATATATATATATATATATATATATATATGCACACACACATTATTACCGGTATATGTGTGTGTATATATATATATGCCCATAGACAATTACGATTGTTACGTAAATACCTGGACAAAAATATATAAATGATGTGGGTTTTGAAAATGAACTATGTATCCAAGAATATTCTAAATATAATAAATATAGAGGCTTAATTTTCAACAATACAAACTATTCCAAAGTCTGTTTTAGTTACAGACAAAACCTAAAGGCGTGCAGCTATATCAACATGAAAACATGAAACAAGAAATTATGTAATTTTTCCCGGCAGTCAAAAAAAACGTCAGTGGTCCTTGCAGTTATTGCAAGTTACTTTCATTGTTTTGTGCGAATGCTTCCTGCAAACCGGCTTCTTGAACACTTCACAGCACTGCTTTACTCTGTTAGTATTCTGCTTCAACTGTTTATAGCCCTTCCCCATACCCAACCATATCGGTTTACGTTGTGATATTGCATCAGTGATTTTCACACTGAAAAAGCGTATTATTATTCATTATGATCACTTCCGGTTATCAAAAGACAAATAACTAAGCAAGTAAATATAACCCTAAATTCCCTCTAAAGAATGGCATAGTTGTTTCTCTTCCAGAAAGAATAATGAATACCTTTATAGTCGACAACAGCTAACAGCTGACGAGAGAAATTCCTGATTTCATAAGTGGTACCTAGGCTATATCGGGTATAACTTTTTTATGGCGTGGGATATCATCATGACTTTTACCTCAAAATTTGCGCAAATGGACCCCCTACAGCTACCTAAAATGTCAAAATTATATTCCACGTGCAAAAAAAGTTTTTCCAGAAAAACGTAGGGGGGGGGTGGTAACCACCCCCCCCTTGGTAGCCCGAGGGTTAAACCAGCTATACAAAAATAAAAATAAAATAATGCATCAATGGTGCATGTTACACCAATGCCTCAACAGAGCAGGTTTCACAGAGTGACTATGAATCAGATACTCCTTTGCACTATAGGAGAGACTACTAACTAGACTACAGTGTAGCAGATTACACATATAATAATAAGCGAAGGCAGTGTTAATCCGATAACTATAGCATTCACCGGCATTATAAAAAGCAAATCCCAACAACCAAATCAAATTGGATCTGAATTTTGAGCTATCAACCAGGAGTGAACTTTTCTTTTAAATGAGTGTAAATTGGAGACTATGCGGATCTCTTTAGGTAGTGCATTCCAAGCTGAAGGACCTGTGATTCTAATCGAGTATCTACGGGAGTTAGTGCGTGCAAAAATAGTTCTAATGAGGGATGTATTTCTGATGTTGTAGGAGTGAACATCAGCAGTGAAAGTAAAAAAGTTATTATATTTTTTGGGTAATGTTCTAAATATGTAATGGTGCATAAACTCATTGATCTGTTTTTTTTAATCTGGTCAAGTTTTAATACTCGATAGTGAGTGAATAAAGGGTCCGTATGAGCAGAATAAGAGGAGCCTGCTATGATGCGCATAATTCTTTTTTGAAGTGTTATTACTTTGTGCAGTCGATGAGCATAAAACATCGCATTTGATTAAATTAAAAACAAAGCTGAAATAGATCACTCATAAAGATTTTCGGATCCTATGGTTGCTTTTTGATCAATTTATTGTTGAAGTTAACTTGCCTTGAACAACCCTCCGTTTGTCAAGAATCGTCAAAATTTTGAAAACACTCGCTCCGGTTTGTTAATATAATTAACTTTGAAGACTGCTCTTTTACCGTGGATGAACTGGAAGCGCTCCTGAGTAGACTGTCTAGAAGGGTCGCTATAAAAATGTTCCTTAATAATAATAATAATAATAATAATAATAATAATAATAATAATAATAATAATAATAATAATAATAAATTGGTTATAATAATAATAATAATAATAATAATAATAATAATAATAATAATAATAATAATAATAATAATAATAATAATAATAATAAACAGCTTCAACGCCGCCGCCTTCCGTAACACTTTTGCACTTCCGGGTCTCGATGAAGACGGTCACTCCAGAGATTAATTTTGACTTAGTATCTGACTCCTGAGGGATTATATGTACCTCGGGGGAAAAATAATAATAATTATATGAATATTATGAATAATATGAATAATGATATGAATAATTATAATATTAAACTACATACTCCTTTGACTGATACCTAGGGCCTACTTGAAATGACTCCAGACAGCATTCCCACGCCGCTCGAGATACGAACATCTTTACTACTGGTTACTGTCCTATTCGGTTAGCGGCATCATTAAATGATAAACTGGAAAGCATAAGCCACTGGTTCTCAGCAAACCTAGTTTCTCTGAACTTAAAAAAGACATGTTTTATGATATTCGCTAAAAACAAGTTTTTGGATGCTGATATTAATATTAGTATAAATGGAGTCTCATTGTCACGGGTACATGAAATTAAATTTCTCGGTGTGGTATTAACTGATGACCTTAAATGGAGGAAGCATGTTGATATGGTAGTGAATAAATTATCTAAAATAGTGGGTATACTCCGTAGGGTTATGCATATTCTTGACGTAGATACACTTAAGCTACTATACCACACTCTTTTTGAACCATACATGACATACTGCTGCTCTATCTGGTCGTTGCCACATAGAAACGGCAATCTAGACCGTATATTGAAGAACCAGAAGGCTGCTGTTAGAATTATTACCCACTCTCCTTATTTATCTCACTCCAACCCCCTATTCTGCACTTTAGGCATAATAAAAATTTATGACTTGTCTCATTTATCTAAACTTATACTTATGTTCAAGTTTGTACATAATATGTTACCAAAAATTTTTATAATTACTTTACCACAGTTGACCAAACCCACACTCACAACACGCGGTGCTCAACCAACTTTGCTGTTCCTTATGCACGCACAGTAAGCAGAGCGGGTAACCTCCAAGTTCTGGGTCCTCGCTTGTGGAATTTTTTACCGGTTAAACTTAAAGAAGAGAAATTTCTTTCTTCGTTTAAAAGAGAACTGAAAATAGGCTACTTATTAAAATATAACGAAATATAACCGTGTTGGAAATTGCAGGTCTCTCCCTAATGAATGAATGAGTGTTTTATTTTTATTAGGATATCTATTTGCCTTAGTTATAGTAACATTATTATTAATAGACCTCTCTTTTGTTCGATTTTCTCTTCTTTCCACTTGTGTTACTTCTATATTATATAAAATTATCTCATTTTTCATCTTTCATTTTTTTCATTTTTCATATTAATTTTGCATAATCTGTCATGTTTTGTCATATTTTGTGATAATTTTCTTTTCATCATAAAATTGCCTTTGTTTGTATACTTCGGTTCTGATTACTCTGTTTCTTGACTTTGATAAATTATTTGACTAAGGTATACTGTCAAAACTGTTTGGTCGCAACTGCATCTCATCAGCATAACTTAGCTTAGATCTGTGTGACACTCTAAACGTTGACTGAAATGTGAATCAGGTACTAGGGGTCAGGGTGGTATAAGCTTTTAGCTTTTTCCTGGCTTCCTGTTGCGCAGTGATTGATATGTTTTATTTGTCATGACTTGTACTTTGTTTTTCTGGACGCAATAAACAATAAACAACAATAAACAATTTAGAGATAATTTGACTACAAAATTTACATGACTACTAATTTTGAGAATTTGCGCTAGTCCACTTGGGTTGCAATCGCTATAGAAACGTTTACACATAATAATTTCATTTGATAAAATAAGCCCATCGATATCTATATTTAGACTATAAATATCAATGAATGAGCCACTACTACTGGGTTGGTTCACAAATTCAAAATCCGGGGCTTACATAAGGGCTGTTATTGTGCATTTCCACGTTCTCATGTTTGTCAATAATGCACTTTTTATTTTATTAACGAGAAAAGCATTGAATTTCGTTAATGTTATATCCGTCATAATGATATTTTTAGTTACCTTTATAGTTATCGTTAACGAAATAATTTTTGTGCGTTAACGAACATTTTCGTTATCGTTAACGTTAACGAGAATCACACTGCAATACTGTATATACTATATGTATCATTTTATATATTATAGAATCCTACGGTAGCCGATGGGTTTGAGGGATTGACTGTTAGGATTTGAACCTACTGTAAGGACCTTGAACAGCTCTTTCAAGCACAATGACTTCGCACCATCGACTGGTATTTCGTAATGAGAGTAGCGCTCAATAACTGCAGGAATAATAGGCCTAATCCTATTCATTGTAAGTAAACAGCATATGACGCATCAGTACTGGTCATATTCTCATCGGAAGTGTCTAAAAAGTCTGTGAAGTAAGACAAAGACAGAGTACACAAATTAATACCTGTATGATTTCATGAACTGAATGTGCTTCTCACCTTTTGTTAGCCAGGGTTGGAATCGTAAATAAAATGACAACATCTCGCTGTATCAATGGCTAAATAATTGTTATCATTACCTGGTCTCAGATCGCTGTTCTGCAACCCAGAGCAATGTCTTCGTTACCCCGTCCCGTACTGCCACACTGCAACATATGAAAGTTTCGCAGTGGTCACAGCTCCTTCAACTGGAACAGGCTTCCTTGCAATCTGCGACATTAGCTTCTTTTCGTTTCTGTGCGTTTATTTCTCAAGTGTTTGAAGACTATATACTATTCGGTCGTGGTCTTGTGTAGGAATGTTAGGAGTTTTCTTGAAGAGGCGCTATATAAATAGACGCCTTTAATTACAATTTTAGTTTAGAATATACAAATAGCAGTGAACCTAATAACAACGGCCCGTAAAATTAAACTAATGCAAATAATTTGAAAAAATTATGCATGTTAAACTGCAAAGTGTGTCAAACCTTATACTAGTTACCTACCAATATCGGGAGGAGACTACTGCTTAGAGAACTTTATACTGGCTTTAGACCAGTGGAAGACGTTAATCTATGATCTCACAATCGCAAAGCAGCATCGACAAAAACAGTCTGCAGAAAGTTAAGAGCTGGTGTACCAATTGCCAAATTCCCTTAAAGAGGGAGTCCATGCACAATCCCGTAATCTCATTTCGGAAAACACCATTGAATTCGAGATAATGATTAAATTAATCAATATCTTCACTATATCCAAGGATGACTTCAAAGTGTAGGAAATTGAAGCACAATGTGCAGTAATCTTGAATACCCCAGCAGTATTTTTTAAGTCATCCGTGTAGCGCGCATCAAAATCTACACTACAAAATCTACACAAAATCTATTGTGTTACTTTTTACTTCAATAATATCGCAACAGCCTTGTTGAAATGCATAGCCTTAATCCAAATCATTCAATGCACACTATTACCGCTGTAACCGCTCCCAAGTAACAGACCGCAGCAAGGATCTATAAAATCTGATCTGAAACCTGAGATATTCTGACCTGGTCCGATTTATATGATTCAATAATAACCTTTACAGTCCAATCCAATATATGTCAATTCAAACAAATCTAATCTGGTCTAGTTACAGTTCTTTAAACCCTACAGAAAAATTGACATGTGACGCCAAACGATGTCGCTAAACTTTTGTACTTCTCATAAGTAACAAATTAAGTAAAGAAATTTAATGTAATCCATAGCCATTCTGCATTAGACCCACGACGAGTTGTTTCCCTATTTTAAAGAAATGTCTCAGCAATGTTTATTATATTATAGGCCCTACATGTCTATTTTTCTGCTGCTCTCTTTTAAACATTTTCGATTATCCACTAATATTTCTTAACTTAAAAGTGTTATCTAAGAACTATATTTATGGGCTTTCTCATTTTCACAAAACACAGGTTATAACTGTAAACTGTGAGAACTACTATCTACAATGGATAAAAATAAATGTTGCATTGAATCAAATATTTTTAACATGCTAAGCATACGTAGCTATGAATGACAGCAAACTTGTCAGTGTTGCTATTGATTAACTGAAATTGAAATAAGAAATAACCCGGCTACATAAAATGCAGTGAGTGATGCATTCTGTTTAGTCGTTAAATAGGATTAGGCGTTTCTTTATCCGTCGGCATGACTGACACAACTAACATGGCTTCTTGTACTCCTGTTCATTGGTTGTTGGTCGGTACATAGTCGGCTGCAGAAGACGGTGTGGAGAATTCATGAGTAGTTGGACGGTTTAAGTCGCTTTCAACAAGATGCATTAGTTATAAATTATGTGTAGACTTGTTGCCTGAATTCATTTGGCACTAAATATCCAAAAATCGGATCAGAATAACGGCGTCTTAGTGCAGAATTGTTAGGATCGTAATCAATCAGATCAAGGTACTCGTGTCGCCGAGATGAACATCGTAATTTATTTGGCAATAAATACAGGTATTCATGAGGTCTGCTGCGCGGTACAGCAGGATAGTTCATTAGATCTAGAGTATCATGTAGGCCTACCCGTGATAGAGGTCTGAATTTATTTGGCACTAAATACCCAAATTTTTTATCACTATCAGGAGGCCTAACAGATGAATAAATGGTATCATGATACCATGATGGAAAAGATCCAGATACTCATGTCTCAATTCATTTGGCAGAAAATACCCGAAAGTGGAGTTAGTCTCTTGGGGTCTGATTGACATCTGCCTTGAAAAACTCTCAGCCAGATCCAGGTAGGCCGGTGCGTAGATCGATTCATTTGGTGCCAAGAAGTGTAAGGTTGATCCATGTTCAAAGGCATTTTTTCTTCTCAGAATAGTGTCCACTGGCACTACTTCATTATTCACTGCGGCATGCTTCTTGATTCTTTCAGGATTAATTGCAGTGTTTGTCGTCAAATTATTAGTTTGAGCATGACAAAGTATCTTGGGCATCGGTGATGTTACAGCTGGTTCTCTGTAACTGGTATGTATCTCTCGTGCTGTAAATTGTGGCTGAACGTTTTGATTCCCAACATTTAAGGCTACATTTCGGGAAAAGTGTGCACAAATGCATATCTTCTTCTCTCTTTTGACCGTAATCTTCTTGGACATGTACAACGCTGCAACAATGAATCATTTTCACATGCAGCAAAATAGTTGTTACAAATCTGCTATTTACGTGATTCAATATTCAATTCAATTCAATATTCGTTTACTGCATATCAAAATTGACACAGACGCAACTTGTTACACTACCAGATGTCTGTGGATGGCGGCCATAAGAAGACATTATACCCATGGCAGTCTGAGAAGGGTGAAACCCCATTAGTATACGTTTCTCTATAGGACCAGTGACATGAAGTTTTATGTCATCTTTTTCAAGGTGGGAGAACCCATAGGATCGGGTTTAAGGTCGTATTTATCGCGACACAGAGCAGGAAACCAACCCCGAAGAACATGATGCTGGTCATTACAGACCGCTCTAAACCTAAGGCCATATCCGAGGGGTTCGGACCGGTGGCTGGGAAAACCCCTCCGCCTCATTTGTCCCATCACGCCCTCTACCCTGGCTCCATCTTAAGCGTTCGTATAACCTCTTCATGCCGGAGAGACATACATGAGGTGCGGTAACAGTAGTCGCTGCAACTGCCTCATGAAGAACCATTCTGGTAAGGCCACGAGACTGGAGCACTCTGAGGGCATCCACAGAAGATGCGCAGAAAGCAACTCTTCCTCTATGTGCGCCGCCATCCTAAGGTCCGAGTGCATGGTCACGTCTGGCACTCTCATTGAGACCACACGACTTGTCCCCTGCATTATCTTGGGATTGGAGGAACATCTCCTGTTCTCGCAACCACCATTGATACATTAGCGTGTAGCCTATCAATATCACTTTCAAAATAATTTAATTAATTAGTCTAACGTTTAAAATGCCAACACAGATTTAAACGAAGTAATGACGAAACGTAAATAAATGTAGGATCGTACACAAAGACTGAACTAGTTCAAATGCTTTTGGCCTACCATAATTTCATAATCTTGTTGTAAGTCGTGTACGTATAAACTGTGCTAAATTGATTGTGATACGAGAAGAAGCAAATGTACAGTAATGTTAGAGCTTATTTTTGACAATTTGTTATCAGTGGGTAAAATGCATACCTCTGATTCGTATAAATCCGTAAGTAATAATTGAAACACTGATCAACAAGGCAGCCATTGCAATACCAGCAATGATTAGTTTATTTCTCATTCCATCTGAAAAACATTGTATGCAGTGTTAGATTTGTTAAACTGAGGTTAAACTGAGGTTGACTTGACATTCATATAAATGATTAGAGGGCGCAAAACTGAAAGCTCCCCAGCATATACCCCGTGATCGATCGAGTCAGTCGATTAAGTCGATGGAAACTCGTCCAAGTCGAGTCGGTCGAAAAAACTCGTCGACTCG
Source organism: Allolobophora icterica (assembly GCA_963556255.1). NCBI lineage: Eukaryota > Metazoa > Annelida > Clitellata > Crassiclitellata > Lumbricidae > Allolobophora > Allolobophora icterica. The sequence goes on from OY744604.1 coordinate 75,383,574, forward strand.
ATCGACTTGCAAGTCGAGTCGATCATATGTTTTGACAAGTCGAGTCGATCGTTGTTTCCTCGATTCGACTCGACTTTGAAATATTTTCTTACTATTTTTTGCGGCTACCTCACAAAATGACCCACATGATGTGATGACGTAATGCTTAGTAAACGCACAACTACCGTATTAACCTGATTTGAAGTTCAGTGCAAATTATGAGCCTTATGGTGATTTCGTATAGCCTAGTGGACGCTGCAGATACTTTTTTTCACAGTTTAACGGTGAAAATGGAAAGATTAAGATGCGTTAAAAATGCGCAAGTTTCAGGAAATTTCAGCTCTGTAGTCAGTTATAACGACGATCTCAAAACGTTCGAATGTCTGTATGTTAGGACGGGACTGAATGCTTCGATTTTGGCCAAGAGCAGTGGCTCGGAAAGTGTTTAATAGTTGCGTGAGCTAACCTCAGCCAAGTAGGCTACAGACCTCAGATGGGTAGAATTATACATTATATCCAATATAACCAATAAGAATATTTTGTCATTTCTTACAATCAGTGGAAAAGTTTATTATACATGGCCTACATATTCATGAAATGAAACGCGTCTATAGCACAATAAGTCAATAACTACGTTAGCAAGCATCAAATACAAAGCGCCAGCCAAAAGTTGTGTGAGCAATCATGATGTGCACTGAGCATGCTTCTGCCTCGGCGCTACAGAGCCAAAAGTTGTGTGAGCATGCTTCTGCTTCGGCGCTACAGAGCCAAAACTTGTGTGACCATTGGCACCTTTGGCGCCATGGCTCCCAGGCCGATGGCCAAGAGATACAGTCCAAGTCGACAAAGTCGTCCAAGTCGATCGTTTATTTTCCAAGTCGATCGAGTCGACGAGAGCTCGACTAGTCGACAAAGTCGATCGAGTCGATCGTCGGCCGAGCCAAGTCGATCGTAGCAGTTCGACTCGATCGATCACGGGGTATACCCCAGCAGTCCTAATGATTTTGAAAAGCTTATGTTGTATCGAGAAAAGCTTATGTTGTATCGAGAAATGTGAAAGTGATTTATAATTTAACCGCACTCCTTGACATGAGTTTTCTAAGAAAGACTTAAATTATTTCATCTCTCGGGTTGCTGTGCAAAGCTCCACACGACACTAATAAGTAAAAGAGTATAGGATAGGTCTATTTGGAACACTGGTAGTTATCACCTGCGTGTTTATATAAACCATGGCGACACACACTGTGGTCCAACTAAACTTTCTATTTCGTGAATCCATGAGTCACTTAGCTTCCACCCTCGGCTGCCTACTTCCCTCTTCCTAGTGATTGGCCGTGCCTCTGATTCAAGCATACTAGACGACTAGTGTGTAAGTTTCATATTATTAATTCAAACGAAGACAACTTCTAAATTGACAATAAAGCCACTCGCACGAGAAACACTACATGTGGATCATGAATTTGACTTTATCCTCACCATCTTGACAACTTCCCTGGTGACAAACACTACATCCCTGGTGAGAAACACTACATGTGGATCATGAATTTGACTTTATCCTCACCATCTTGACAACTTCCAAAATCTCCTTCCCATTTATTATTTCTGCAGGCGAGCTGCCACATTTTGCTACTGTTATAGCAGCCTATGAGAATTGTATCACCGTTTCGTTTAATCCAACCGCCTTCTGGCGGAAGGATATCAGAACAACCGAAGGCTGTAAGCAAACAAATCGTTTAACCATGTCATAGTTCTATTTCAGTAATGGAAACTTTGCTGTGACTCTATCGTGCATGCTCTGTAATGTCGTCCAAAGTAAAACTGTCTTCTGGCAGCTCACGAGTCACTGATTATCACGCAAAAACGCAGAGCATTTCTGAAACTGGGGAAATGTAAGAAAATCTCCGAGCAGTAATGAAAGCCTTCATGAGCTAAATGCGTGTGCGTTTATAATACTTTTTGTTTTGCAGAATACTACTAATTGTCACCAAACCTCAGTAAAACACAAATATATTCCAAGCAAGCAGATCATTGTGGTATGGCAGGCGCCACTATCAGGAAAGAAGTCTTCATAGATCTAGATTATAAAGACGATGTTTCACTATACTGGCGAAAATAACATAGGTGTTACTCCAGTCTTTGGTGGATATGGGCAGGGAAGCCAAGCCTTTCTGTCCTGCTATCAATTGGGCAACAAGTTGGATGGAAGTCGTTGAGGCGTTTGCATGCATAGGCAGCCATACAGCGCCCAGTGGTTCAAGCGAACAGAGAATCTAGCATCGAAATACTATAGGCAGATCCTGCATGGGTGGTCTGGACTCTGGATAAAACATCTGGCACTTCACAACTGAGCTGAACTTACACTAAACTACATCTCTAGAGACTGTAGTTCTTTGCAGATGGGAGGTGTGGTTCAACACTGAGACCCCGAAACAAGAAACTTGACGCTTTCGACATGTGGTGCCTCAGGATTCTCCGAATCTCATACTTGGACCATGTGAGCAATATCGTTATCAGGAGAACAGCGATGGCATCGGTCTGTGCCACTGTTCGCAGACTCAGACTTCACATCTTCGGACAAGTTGCCTATGCTCCTTAAGACGATGGTCACCAGAGAGCATTATGTGGGTCGCCATGAATAAGCTCCTAGGGATTGGAGAACACCACAAATTCGACCTAGAACTACTTAAACTGGAGTCGTGGAGAAGGATCTCGCAGCGCTAACCATTGGTTTTCATATAGCATGGAGAAAGGTCCAGGACAGAACAGTGTGGCGGTTACGCTCAGATGAGTTCGCCATCAGAGAGAAGCCGACTAATCGAAATATCACTAATTGGCTTCAAAGCAGTTTAACACCAATTTACACCTAATTGTTATTGCTGTATGACAATACATGGCATTCGTTTGATATGACACTCATCACTCCAACACACTTTGGGTTTAACCAAACGATTTCCATCTGGCGTTTGGCCACCTTCAATGCTATGCAATGACACTTTTCTGGATTACTGATTACTTATTTGCCTGATCGGGTACACCGTCATAACATTGAAATGGCTGGCTCTAATGTGTTTGTAGGGTTCATATAAAATTACTATTCAAATAGCGGGATCAAAGATGGCCAGCAAGTTCAGTTGGTGTTGTCTCGTTTGTATAACCAGATGCCAAAAAATCAGCTGACGTAATGATCCGGAACTACCCTTGCTTAGTTTTAGTAGGCCTATCCCATAACACAGTTAACGACAAGCCTGGTATACAGGCATTCACGAACGGGGTCAGAATCTTACAGGATACATTTATTGTAAAGTAATATTTTAATGTCTGAATTACTCTTGTGACCTTAAGCGTTAACCATTCAAATAGCACAAGCAATTCAATTCCTGCAGAAGTTGTGTGTAGCCATTTAAAGTTTGTAGACCTACATCGTTGTTCTGCTACAAGGTTATACTGAGCTCATTCACCCCCACCTCCCCCCTCCCAAATTGATAAATAACTACTGCAATAGTTTCGCAACATCACCTAATGGCTATGCATACATTTTTTTACCCCTATAAGTGGCATTGGGGTGTGAATAAATGCGACTGAATGTTACGTGTGTCTGCCCGGAGGAGAACTTAAAACGAATCGCAGGCTGAAAATATGATCACAACTGAGAATTTGTCTTTTGACCTAGGAGATAGCACTCTCTGCCAATCTAACCCAGCCTTACATTAGACCACAAAGCGATGATAATGATGCCTATCTATTATCATGCTTACGGTATGCAAAAGATGATACCAAAATAAAGAAAACACCAGTGTTGGGATAAATAGACAGAGTGACTATTTAAATAGAATAATAAATAGTACATGGGTAAAACCATTTAAATAGTATTTAAAATAGTAAATACCTGTGGATTAGTTCAAATACTACATGACTTTTATAACAATTTAGCTACTATCGGTTTCAATTATAGGTAATTGTTTAAAAAGCTAGATTTTTTTTGCTGTATTAGCATATAGTTAGCAGTTCTGTTAAAACTTTAAGAAAGATTAATGGTTTGAGTTTCATTTACATAGAGGTAATATAATTATATCAACTAGTGTTAAACTTTTAGAAAGTTTTTGAAAAAATTAACAGCCCCTATAGCTAAGACCTAAACGTTAAGGTTAGTGGTAAAGTTAATAATAAGCAAGTAATTACAGAAGTAAATTTATATATATTTATTCTCTGGATGCTGGTAGTTTATTGTTCACTTTGTAATAAGTAGTTAATAGACACATACTATTTAATACTATTCCAATAGTACTTTCTAGATAATTATCCTAAGTAGTGAGGTAAATGGTTTCGAACGATTTAAATACTTTTTAAATAGTAGGCCTAGGTACTATTTTTAGCTAGTACACAACCGTAATAAACACACTTTTTCAACTTTCAAAACAAAGCTTAATATCAATATAAAGCAGCGTTTGCAGCATTCATAAATTTATTCTGAAACCATGGACGCCGACTCATTGGGATCCTTAGAGAAAGTCCAGTGGGTGCCTGGCACCCAGACGAATTCGGACCTTACATTCAAATGTTTAACACCTAAGTAATCTCGCAACTTGAGAAGTACAACTGCAACACAAATACCCAACATTGCATGATCTCACATCACAGCCAGTGCTTAAATTATTTATTTAATAATATAATATTTAAAATAATTAATAAATAATAACACTGGAACGTCCGAACGTAACCGATTTCCAATACTTTCTCTAACCTCCTAACCCTTGACAAGAAAACAATTTTCTTTCTCTGAAAGTACGCTAAAACTCACCTGCCTAAGGGGAGGGGCAGAGGAAGGGAGGGGAAGGGAAAAGGGTAGGAGGAGGGAGCGAGGACCCATGCACCCAGAGACAAAAGCAACAGTCGGCGCCTATGTCTGAAACAACATCTGAGACTAATTACAAACGGAACAACTTCTAGGCCAACACTTTTGAAAGGCAGCCTGTCAATTTAGTCTGTATATTCCTGTTTCATGCTAGACTTTCTGTCATGTGATAAAAAGCCGTCCCTTATGCAGATTAGCGTCTGCAGGAGATCCGAACTGATTCTGAATGCTCGAAGGTAATGATCACTGGAAGAAAAGGCTTTAAAAACCAGGTAATAAGCCTCGGGATATAACCTGCGAGAAAAATATCCCACAGTAAAGTTCTACGGCCAAAGACTCTCATGGACAATAACCTCTAGAAAAGTAGCCCCCAAGCAAACAGCTGAAAAAGCTCTTCCCCTAAGAACAATTCTAGTTTTGGGTATGACCAGAGAAAGACAAATCGATGACATGGTCGAAAAATAATGAGACTAGAGAATAAGGACTGATTTTAAACATTGAGGTTGGCTGTAGTTCCGTGTTTCATAAACCAAACGCCTAAATTCGAAACAGACTCTGCTGAAGAGGAAGCTAACACAATGATTATTAGGTATAGCAGTTATACTATCATATCTTGTTGTATTGGTTTGGCTTTAGCTTAGGAGTTCTAAACCCTCTGGAGTTTTTTCAAGTTTAAGTTTGTAATACCAGTAAGAATCAAGTTGCAGTAATACTGGAGACCAGTGCATTCGTCACAGAAAGCCTAATTAAAACTTCTTCTGCAATTGGAGCTTCTTAGGCTCAGCTTCTGAATCTTCGGAAGACTTAGACCTACTCAAGCTCGTGGGTATCCTAAATCGTCCTATGATGAAGAGCCGTACTTTAGGAATTTTATAAATTAATTAATTGTGTGCAACAACGACCTTAAAGACATAACTTCAAGGGCAAATAGCTTCAGTGAATGACAAACCGTTCATGTCGTAGCTAATGGGACTGCTATTCTTTTCCAAAACTTTATAAAGTGGGAATTATTATTTGTCATCGGGAAACTGCATTTTGATGTAGAGGTTGATCAGCGTAATATTACCAGCAAAGTATATCACTACAGCTAACTAATTAATCTGTGGGCAATAACATGCACAGTTTCTAGACAGACAGAGCTGTACATTGATTGAACCATCTGGTGCAATCTTCTCAACCGATCAAAATATGAAATACGAAAGAACTAATATGGCAGTTTCGTAATATCCGCTTGCAGCATGGGCATTTATGAGACCAAATGAATCTAGGATTTGGACAATGCGAGTTACTAACGAGACTGAACTTCGCCGTAGATTATGTAAGCAGAGGTTTAAAATTACCACCGAGTCGATTATTTATAATGTATGGGGTTTGAATGTTGACCTACGAAGTGAAAAATCTTGGAAAAGATCAGGATCTGACAGACAATTATATACTTTTTGAAGATTCCTTGATGCTTACCGTAAGCCAAAGACGATACTAAAATAACGCAAACTATCTCCATGACTTTCCAGTATAACACAAATAGCATATAGCTTAATAGCATATATCCGCAAGACCTAAGCTTTTTCTGAAACAGGATCATAAACTGTTTAAACATATAGGCTACAGCCTACAATTTTAAGCTATGCGTCTAACTATTTCGTGTTAAATTTCGTGTCACGTGGTGCACTTGTGTAGTCCTGATGAGGCTCATTATATGCCTATCTGAACAACACTCCTAAAAGTAGAGGTCCAGTGGAATAATGAACTTTCGTTTTAAAATCGTAACGACTTAATGAACCCCGAAAATAGGCTCTAAAGTTGTCTTTGTTTCTACGTATGTATGCATATATATATATATATATATATATATATATATATATATATATATATATATATATATATATATATATATATATATATATATATATATCAGGACACTTAACATAGCGAATTTTGGTGCTTCACAAATTCACTGTAAATAAAATAAATTATGTTAATTATCTATTTTAGGCCTACTCGTCACCAAGTTTCGATATTCAGAGCTGAAACTGAACTGCGCTTCACAGAAATGGGCTGACAATAGTCTTGCGCCTAATGAAGGTCATTGGTATTATCTGTGTTAAACTTGAAACTGAAATATGTTGTCAGTGTCTATGACATTTTAGATAACGAACCAATCCAATTCATTCAATACACAGTGTTACCGTTCTTATTAACAGACCACAAAAGGATCTAAAAAATCTGATTTGGGTACATGTAGGCTAATCTGACATATTCTGATCTGACTCGATCTAATCTGATCCAAAATTACATGCCCAATCCAATCCTATTCTGTCCTGGTCAAATCAATCTGTATTGCGGAGGGGGTGGGTAGATGAATGGTAACACTCTTGATCGAAGAACATAAGATATTGAAAGATGCGGTTCGATACCAGTAAGCTCATGATGGGTCGATTCAGCCTTCCATTCTCTAGGGGGCAGCTATAAATGAGCGGGCGCCTAATAGCCTGCCAAGACGTGTGTTGTATAAGATTTTGAAATTGTACTGTCATACGTTTCAATGTTACTTGCTGCGGTTTGTCAGTGAGCTTGTCAATACACAATTATATATTATTTTTATCAAATCAATCCAATCTCATCTACACTTAAGTGCAGTTTTGTTTAAAATTTATTACAGATAAATTTGATGTTAACAGTTGGTCACAGTATACAATGTCTTTAAACGTTTGCACTAATATTTAGCTACAGATTAAATCAATGAATGTCACTCAATCCATGGTCGTTCTATTAATAGCGGCATTAGACTTGCCTCCATAATGTAAACAGTCATGCAAGCATTAAATCCGTGACGAGTTGTTTCTTTTATTAAAAGAAATATGTGAACACTGTTTAGTAAACAGTGTTTACATTTCGGACGTGTACATATCTTCGGATGCTGGCATTTAGAACATTTATCTACCATTACTAATAATAATTTATTAATAAAAAGTTTCAACTAAGATTATACCGTATTTATGAAAGTTGTCATTTCACAAAACACAAGTAGTTGTAAGACTTTAAGAATAACTGTCTACAACGGATATAATTATTGGCCTGAATCGAATATTCTTAATTAGCAAACGAAGCTATGAACGACAGCAAACGTTTTGGTAATGTAATTGATTAACTGAAATTGAGATGAGCAACTAATCCGGCTGCGTAATGTAAAATGCAATCATTGGTGCATTGTGTTTATTAGTGATACTTTAGTTGTTAATTAAACAAAATCAAGAAATTCTAAATTCATCACCACGAGTGACACAACTAATATGGCTTCTTGAAAGCCTCCTCATAGTCCTCATAGTCTGCAGAAGACGGCTTTAGGAATCGATAAACAGTTGAACGGTCTACATCGCGTTGAACAAGATGCATAATTATAGTCATTTGCGTAGACTTGTTGCCTGAATTCATTTGGCACTAAATATCCAGACGTTGAATCAGAATTGACGGCGTCTTAGTGAAGAATGGTTAGGATCGTAATCAACCAGATCAAGGTATTCGTGCCGCCGAGACGGACATCTGAATTCATTTGCAGTGTTGGTCGTCGAATTATCAGTTTGGGCATGAGAAAACATGTTGGGCACCGATGATGTGACAGCTGATTGCCTGTAACTGGTAGGCATCTCCTGTGCAGTAAATTGTGGCTGAACGTTTGGGTTCCCAGTATTTAAGGCAACATTTCTGGAATTGAGTGCAGAGATTTTTGCCATGTTTCTCGCTCTTAACTTGTTCAGGTATGACGCTGTAGCAATGAATCATTTTCACAGGCAGCTAAATATTTCTTTACATATCCGATATATACAGGGTCAATTTCAAACTATCTTCAGATTGATTAGTCTAACTTTTGAAAACGCCTGTAGAGATGAAGAGGACATTATGTCAATACGTAGGCCTATACTTATACGTCTGCCATTGAGGATTGCTAAATAAGCACTCTTTCCATTTCGAATTTCAATCTGTTAATTTAACTGAGTGACAGAAGGAATACATAATTGTCACTCAATGCTTTAGTAACTAATAGGCTAACTATCTTAACTTTAATACTGGGCAACCACTGATTATACAGAGCCATTTTCGACTTTATATTTTCATTTATGATTCGTCTGTACTTTTGGATCACATGCATAAGGATTGAACTTATTCTGTTCCAATGTTCAAATGATTTTCTACATGATCTTGTGTGAGATCGTGAAAGGATAAAAATTTATTTTGATACGAGATGCAACGAAACTTGTTAAAGTTTAAAGTTCATCAGCAAACATAATACTTACCTCTGAATAAGGCTCTGATTCGTACGAATGCATAAACTCCGCATGGAATTATCAAAACAATAATGACAAGGCTAGCCATTGCAATACAAAAAATGATCAGTGTATTTCTCCGTTGATCTGAAAATAAAAACATGGTATGGAGTGTTTTATTTGTGACCCTGGTTTCGACTAGCCCAAGAGCGCGCAGGGTCCACCTCTGGAAGGGAACAAACCCATAAATCTTCCGATCAGTGTATCTGGAGAATTGTTGTAATCCCCTAGCGGCCCCAACGAATTTCTATTGTAGATTTCTATCGAGGAATTTAAGAGGCAATTTATGCTCTAAACCTACTGCCCAACGTGAGTTTTTGAACAAAGACTGGGAGCTTAAAATTTTTTGATCTGACTGCATGCCCGTTTTTCCAGAAGTCATCAATAATTTCATAGCGTATTTCTAAAGCACTGATGGTGCAACTTTCACAGTTAAGGACAAATAGCGGGATTCGGGGTTATAAAGCGTATCTTTTAAACTGCTCTACTGAAAATTGAAATTGAAAGACTAGCTGGAGCAGGTACATAGAAATTGGAAGTTAGGCTAAAACTTGGTTTCCGGTATAAACTTTTCGGTGAAGACTAGAATGCTTGAGTTTGACCTAATTGACCTAGCTGGCCGTTGGCGTAGCCAAGTCTACTTTGTAAGGCTTTTAGAGCGCAGATGACTGGAGGTTGCCAGGAGATAAATACCAAACCTGGGCATGTACTTTTCGGTGAAGACTGGCATCTTGAGTTTTGACTTAGTCAATAAAGTTAATGAGGTAGAGAAACTTGAAAAATATACTGCACTCAGTCAAAGTAACAGTTACCTGAGTAAACTTTCAAGGTAGTCATCAATCAGCCGCGGGAGCGTGACCTTTTAGCTCTAACTATTTCATATAGTGTGGACTTGCAAATAATATAGCTAAACTTTTGCATAAATCGGTTGAGAGTTAAAACCAATCTCACTGGGTGATCTTATCTATCAGCGTCGGAGTTTAAACGCTTGGCTTCCTAGTCAAAACACGAAACCGCCGAAAATCCAACCATGATTGTATACATTCTCTTATCCTTCAAGTTCCCTGCCCCGAGCAGGTCAAACATCCAGTTGCGCCACTCGATGTTGGCTTCCTCCCTCAGTTTGCATTCCATCATTTATCTTCAAGTCCACAGCATTCTTTTAGTCTTCCTCTAATTCTCTTTCCCTTCATTCTTCCCTCCACGATAGCGGTCAGTAGGAAGTCTCATCTCAGTTGACTGTACGTAGCGTAATGTATATCGTCAAACCAAATGCCTTTGCGGGTGGAGTACAGTTCATTCAGTATTAAAATAAGTTTCAGCGTGATGTTGGTCGTAAAGGCATTGCCTTTGTCAAAGATGATTCCAAAGAATTCGGACTGGAGATGATTACGGTTCAAGGTTCATGATGCCTCAGAATATCAATGAGGTTAAGTAACTTTCTTATGTGTTCAACGTAGACCTATATATGACTGCATATAATGTATCCACACATATAGACTAATATATATATGTATATTATATATATATATATATATATATATTAGTCTATATGTGTGGAGGCTGTATATATATATATTCAGCCTCCACACATATAGACTAATATATATATATATATATATATATATATATATATATATATATATATATATATATATATATATATATATATATATATATATATATATATATATATATATATACAGCCTCTTAGGAATCTCTTCTAATACTCCACAAATGATTATCTAACTGATCCATTAATAGCTACAACTTAAGATGCTGTAAGCTGCGAAGATCAAATATCAGTTTGGACTATTGCGCATTTACATATCCATATAATTCAAAAAGTTGATTGAAGAAAATAATGATTTTCTTAAATCTGCATAACTTTATCTTGTCGTCATGGCTCTGTCCAACGAATTGTGAGATGATATACAATTTTGTACGATAACGCCACTGCTGCATAAGAAATCCTTCATTATTCGCCCACTGTACAACTATTAAAACTGTGTTGTTAATGCTACTCCTAATGCTTGTTTCGATATCTAACCTGGCTCCAGTTATAGACCCGAGTAATGTTATGATCAGAGACTTTTATTATACAGTACTGTATTACGTCGTTTATTGACAATAATGGTGAGTTGTCATACCAATAGCTGTATTATTAATACAATGAGTTGTCATACCGCAACTCATTACATACTAGGGTGAGAAAAATAAAGTTTTCACTTGGACTGATAGGTTAAACAGTCTTACTCTTAGAAACTGTCTTATACAGCTGTCTTATGTAAATCAGATATTATCAAGTTGTATACAATTCTGCTGCTTTTTTTGTCTTACTGATATTGTTTTTTTTATTTGCTGTCTTTTGCCAAATGTATGTATTGTAGACTGGTCCAAAAAAGTAAAATTTAGAAAATTAATTTGGGTCACATTTGTTCTTGTTCTATTCAGTTTAAGGAACATTTGGACCAATTTTTGTGTCTCTAGAAGAATATTTAGGGATGGCTCAATTTTGAACGATAAATGTTGTTACTAAGAAATTTCCTCAGATTTTGTTTATTCACATTTTTGAACAAAAAACGTTTCAAAATAAAATAAAAACAAAAGTAAAGTCACTGTTTAGTGTTCACTCTTTTGTAAGTTTCTAGTTAAATAGTAGTAAGTTTATAGTTAATAAGAACAACAGTGAAATAAGTCTTTTTGAGATATTCTTCAAGAGAGACTTTGATGGCTCTGGAATGGCCTTCCGATGAGCGCTGACAACTTGAAGAAGGTATTGTTTTTTATTCTCGTCTTTTGTTGTAGAAAAGTTGAATATCTAGATCAAAGAAATACCTCTCTCTATACAGTCATTTACTGCTTTCATCTGCCTGGCTTTTCTGTCACTTGGAGATAAATTGGACCCAACTGTCAAAAGTCTGGCAGTGTCTAGGGGAAAGTCTGGGCTTTTTCTGCCCAACTGTTAATGAGTAGGTCGAAGAGCCAAGATGTTCGGCTTGTTAATGATTCTAGTGGATTTCCGAAGTTGAATGCTTTACTATCAATCCTCTTTGAAGGTATCTGCTTTTCAGCACGTATTGAGATTCTTGACCATGGTGGCCCTTGTATTAACATTAACGCGGTGGTCAAAAAAGCCAGGCCAATTAAATGCTTGGAAAATACCAGAGGTGTCTCCTGAAAGCTGTTATGGCTGCATTTTTCAAAATTTTGTTGCGGGTAAAGACGTCCAACAAGTTCAACAGTTTCAAGTCATTGTATGGAGCTGTCTCTGCCAGGAAAACTGCATGCCAAAATCTTCCATAGACAAGGGAGACAAAAAAGCTGACATCTGTTAAAGCTTCTCTCCCCTTGTGTCGAGAGTCATTTGATTTTTGAAAACAAGGATTTTGAGAGAATAGATGCCTTTGGCCATCCACCTTACATGGTGCATTGCCCCAGGAGCTCAAAATCACACTTCTTCTCTCTAACACCCAACAAGGAAGATGATACACAATTGCTCGCCATAATCTTCACGTTGCTGCTGGTTTTTCACAGCAGCTTGGTACCTTGTAACCACCTCATTATGGAGACGCATCATGGACCAACTGAAGAGTGTTTCGTCAGCAGTGTAATAATTGGTTTTGTTAAACTTTGGTCATTCTTTTTGAAATCGTTTGAATAAGCCTACATCTGGTCCGCTAGTAGTTCCGAAGGCTGTGAGAGCAAAAACGCTGGATAGCATAACTAATTAATATTATTAAAAATTTAAAATATCAAACACATAAAAGGAAGTGAAAACATAACAGAAGTGAAAATAACTAAAAACCAACCTAAATGAAATGTTAAAATTAAAAAAGTAAGCAAATAATAAATTTTTTCGAAACTTTAGTTATTTTCATAATGTCAGTAAAAATGTTCAGTTTTGAGCCACCTCTAAATATTATTGAATCAGTTTCATTTTGTCCTGTAAGCCCCTTTGGTATACATAGAAACAAGGGCAACTATGACCCAAGTTGATATTTGAAATTTATTTTTTACATGGTAGGTTGGACCACCCTAATGTATTGTGGTTGTAAAGTATGAGCGTTTGTCTTATACTAATAAAAAGATTACTTACTTACTTACTTACTATAGCAGGTTACCGACTAGATTAGGAATACTATTGGTAATCATCCGGCGATGTCAATATATTGTCGTAAAGCATAAAACTGGGTGTTTTTTATAAACTGTCGTGATACGATTGTCCATTCAGTTAGCACTGAGTCTGTGACCTAATCCGTTGTCGGTTCGAGCTAGCTGAGGGAACTCCGTGTGAAGACCATGGCCACGTTTTGTATGTTTCTGTTCTAATCAATATTATTTAGTACATGCGCGAGCTGGGAAGTAAACGGCATGTCACGCGAAGCGCTGACTCGGCGTCAAGGACCTTGAGTTTCGTCCGTTGCCTGCTAAAGCGTCTAAGAGAAAGTCCCACTGTTGGATACGGGACTTTCATTGGACTATTACTTTACTCATTTTGTACTGAGTCCCTACTTAAGAAACGCGGAAACGTGGATTATATAGTTAATAAGCTTACCATCTACGTTGTTGACAGTGTCAGTGTGTGGTGACGCTCCACTGACATCACCTATGTCAAAAAATCATTCATCTTAGCTACGCAGTATAGTTATCTACAAAATTAGTAACTGCTGGAAATAAAAGTTTTATGATGTTGGAATTAAGCCTGATATTCAATCTTTGAAATTCAAGTAGTTAATCTAAAATCAGTAAGTTTAAAAATTTGCATTTTTCAGATGACGAAAGTCCCAAGTTGGCTTTACAAGTTGAAACTATTGAAACTAGCAACAATTTACAACTAAGACATTTTTAAAAATTGACAACAAAGCCACTCGCACACTAGGCCTATACGGACCATAAATTTCATTTTATTCTCACCATGTGAACAATTTTCCCAAACTCCAACCCATTTATCACTTAGGCAGGCGAGATGCCACGTTTGACGACCGGCATAACAGCCCATGAGAACTGTATAACTCTTTCGTTTAAGCGAACTATTTTCCCGTGGAATGATATTTGAACAACTGAGGGCTGTTACAAATCGTTTACCCATGTCATCGCTCTAGTACAATAAAGAATTAATTTGCTGTGACTTCACCGTGTATGATCTATAGTGTTGTTCAAAGTAAAACTTAATGGACACCCTATAACAATTCATGAGCCACGCACTCACGGAGTATTATGCAAATGGCAGAATATTGCTGAAAGTTGTTAAATATTTTTAGAATATTTTATTCTTAATCTTAATCTAATCGTTACCGCAAACTCCAAATTGTGAACGCACCACTCTAAAGTAACAATATTTTGATCCATTTTCTACTAGCGCACCCTGGGAGGGTGCATGCAAACATTCGCGTAAAAATTTGGCTATCCGGCTTGAACTAAATATACTACTCTATTATCTCATTTGCATTGAGCTAATTAAACATTCTAAGTAGTGCTTCTCTAGTTTAAATGTATTTTGGGTCTATCTAAAAAAATGTGGGTTGATTAATCAAGCAAATAACGTAATCTCGCAACTGTAAAAAATTGTAAGGGAGAAAAGGGTAAGTTTTTATAATTATTTATTTGGAAGCACATAATATAATAGAATTACGTCTGTTTGTGTGATAATTAGTGATATTATACAAAAATTGCTATTTGTTGCAAAGTTCAGATGAAAGTAATGCCGCACCCTGTGAGGGTGCGCTAGTAGCGAATGGGTACAGGTTTTAGTATATTGGTGGAGTGCTCCAATCCATCAGGTAGAGCACTTATTGGGTTGGATTTGTAAAGTATGGGTTCTTATCCTTCCTAATATTATGCTCTAACAATTTGCATGAAGTCATGCAGATGATACTGGAAGGTGATGACCTCGTCCGTGCAGGCGCGCCGTATACGCAGGACAAACCATATCATGAGTCTGAATTTGGATAAGAACTTGAACTGCTGTCTGCAATATACCATCAACGCTTCCAAATCATGTTTTTGGCAACTTCTTCAAATCTGTGAAACTGCTTTGAGCGTGTTGGATGCCATGACATTGAGGCAACTGTTACAATTCAGCAGAACCGTCTTGAAAATTGCCCGCTAAAATAATTAATTCGCTTGAGAAAGCACATCGTGGAACTGCCGAACATACATAGGGGAAGCTATACAGTGTTACAGCGTCGGCATGGCGTGACAATAAACTTAGCATCAAGTGTCGTTGGAGTTGAATCTATATACGGGTAGGTTCTACAGCTTCGAGATTATACAACCTACTAACTAATGACCAGTCCAGTGTCGTTACACTATGAGTTGTGTTGATCGAGCTGAGCAAATGTGACTACCTACAGAACTACAATGAGGACTAAGAAATGGTGATGTTATCTGTTTGCATTGGATCTAATGATGCAGAATGCATGTCTTATAAAGGAAGACACCATCATACCAGTAGCCACCACTTAATATTTCAGAAGAGACGTCGTCCGGGTGTACTTTCAGGAGAAAAGTAGTCCGTGTGTACCTAATGCGACATGCTCAACTGGCTAAGATCAGATGCCTAGGGATAACACCATTGAATCCACTTGTTCTAGTGGAGATTCAGTTTGACACACAAGACCACTTCTTTACTGATGCCCCAACAAAGAGACGTTGTGCGTATTGTGGCAAAACACAAGAAAGCGGGATACAAAGTGTGATATTGGACTTAAAATGCACTGCTTTAATGAATTTCATGTCAATATGTGAGTTTATTTCAGTGAATGCCATGACACTTCTCGAGTATCTAGCCAAAATCTTAATTAAATGACAAATAAGACTGGATTTCCTTTAGTAGCCATGAAATATATCGCTAACTGCTTAACTACTTGCGCACCCTCCCAGGGTACACAACTTTGACACGACAATTTTTGCTCGCAGGCATTTATAATAAATATTCAAATCCCTATGTTCATGTTTGCATGTCAGGATGTATTGAAAAATGTTAGTATTGTTTAGAAAGAAAAAATTGTAGATGATGGGTTAAAGTACTTTAACCGTAACCAATAACACATCATGATCTTGATCTCCATAAAGCCACCCGAATCATTCATTGTAGGAAAATACATTTCATCTGAACACATTGTGCTGTAATAAGGATTTTAATGTCTGCGCAGAACCGCTTCATGAATCGGTATCATTCTCAAGAAAACACCTGTTTGACAAGTTCCGCTTACAATTCAGCTACGAACCTCTAAGCATGACAGCCCCCGAATTCCATTTCTAAGGGGTAAACTTATAGAGTAAAATAAGGGATAAATGATTTGAATGACAAGAGGGATCAGAGGATAATGTCATCTGTTTTACTAGATGAACGCAGTAAGACAAGTTCCGTCATTTCTTCTAGTTTTGCAACGCGTTGCAATCTAATGAAAAACTCTCAAAAAAGGCACTTGTAATACTGACTGATCCATTAATATAGTTTCCCAGATCTGTGTTTCGATAAAAGCTCTCACAGGCACCCGAAATTGGCCCCGCCCCACGAACACTGGGCACTACGAGAATAGACGTACACACGCAAAGCCAGACGGACGGACGGACGGTCACACAGACAGACAGACAGACAGACAGACGGATTGACACACTGTCTGTGTGTCAATCCGTCTGTCTGTCTGTCTGTGTAACAGCGGTTATTAATTCTTTCTATGTCTCCCTCCCGCCCCACCTCTGTCCCTCATGAGGGAGGAGGACGAGGCGAATACTGATTATCGCCGATGCAATATAACACAGACGCCCGAGATTCGCCCCGCCTACGAACACTGGGCACTAGGGAGATAGACGTACAGACGCAAAGCCAGACGGATGGACGGTCAAACAGACAGAAAAAGAGACAAACAGTAGTTAGTAAGTCTGTCTATGCCTCCTCTCTCCCGCCCTACCTCCATCCATCCCTTATTCCCTCCCCTTCCCTCCCGCCCTCCCTCGCTCATGACTACCTCCCTCGTCATAATGACAGGCAAATCAACTATAACACAATAATGCTTTGTTCGTTTAATATTTCAGTGCAAAATGCACTACGAAGCTCACTGATACGCAGGTTTTGTTTGTACCAGGTATCCGTATCAGGGTTCATACAGAAGATAACCCAACTGTCATGGAATTCTAGTAATTTATTAACTATCAGTCGGACCTATTGCGACAACAGTATTGATTGCAAAGATATTTACAATATTTACATAAACACCAATAATGGGCGACAAGACCTCAGTAACAAATTTAAGAGCGATTATAATAATTCGGATCGCTAAGATCAGAATATGAGGGACACCTCTTTAGGTGTTCATAACAAGACGTTATAAATTCTTTGATGAGTCTGTCTCAAAGAGGAGCTATACAAATTTCTGATAACAATTACAGTTATAAAAAGACCCTAATTATCAGTATATACAGAGTCGTGTTGCATTTATTATATATAGGATGCTCAGTGATCAAAAACATAGTTTAAAATGATAGTTTTGACGTTTAAAATACGCAGTAGCATTATTTTTAGATTCATCTGGTCGCCCCCTGCCCCTTACTCACCCTATATATCTACCGACAAATATTGCACTCGAACAGAGGAGATTTAAAATCTTGTTTGTTGCTCGCTTTCCGGAGTTTTCGGTGGTTGATCTCTTGAATTCACTGCCCAGTTTATGTGTTCAGTCAGTACTGTGATACCATTGAGGTCTAAGCTTGAGACTCATACTGAATTCTTGATTGGAGCACATAACAGTATAAATAATTACACAGTACGTTGACTCCTCGCCGCTGCTGCAGTCAGAATGTGTGACATTATAAATAACTAAGCCCCGCCCACTGTGACGACATTATAAATACCTAAGCCCCGCCCACTGTCGTCCACCATCTTGAAAGAGACCGTTTACCATGGCGATACACCGGAAACAATCACATCAAATATTTTTTAAACGTTAAAAACAACATTGAGGACTACACGCCGATACACCGGAATCCATCAAATAAAATAATTTTTAAACGTTACAACAACATTTAGGACTTCATCAGAATTAACAATATTATTTTTAACGTTAATTTCAGCTTAAATCTATAATTCAAAAGCTATTTTTCAAGGTGGCGTCGTAATCACGTGACCAGAAAAACTTGTCAACAGCCAGCAATGAGAGTCGACGTGCTGTGTAATTATTTATACTGTGATTGGAGGTTTCACGCGTCATCGGATTTCGCCCGCGCTTCTCCAACATATTATGACTGTTAACTACGACTTCGCTTGAAGTGATCATCGATTTATGCTTTGTGCATTTTTATAACGGCGCTATATACTACATAGGAGATTACCTAATAACGGATGATTATACTTCCAGTTAATACCTTTCTCAGCGAACACCTCAATTGCTAGACGAATCAAATGGCGGAAGGTATCGATCGTATCATATTCGTATGCAACAAAAACGCACAAAACAACGCTGTTGATAAAACACTTCAAAACGCCGAATCAGTCATAGTAAAAATTCGAAGCACAGGAAGATTGGCCCACTCGATACTCGAGCAATGATTAAGTGGAGCCGCGTTATTCTCATAATTATCGTGATGCATTATTTTTCGCTCTAGCTTAGGAGTACCAAATCATCTGAAGTTTAAAACCTTAAGTTTGTAATACCCGTAGTAAGAATCAAATTGCAGTAATGTAGGAGACTGGAAAGCAGTGCATTCGCCACAGAAGAAATAATTAAACTACTTGTTCAAATACTGAAACTTGATTAGATGTCACTCGGCTTGATTTGATATTTGAATTTTACTGGCACACACCGTACAGATTTTTTGTTGTAAGTTGATAGGCATAATGTTATCTATTTACAAAAGGAAGGTTCATTGAAGGAAAAGCTTGTTGCTGTGATATTTGTCTGTTGTTCAGAAATCTGAAGAGGAGACACTATTTCTACTATCAGTTGGCAAGTAAGTAAGTATGTTCTTTAATAGACCACCTACAAACGCACTGTGGCTGACAAACAAGTTATACAGAAAGAGGTGCATGAAACAAAGGAAAAGAAATATTAACAAAGATAATGAGGAAAAGAAATAATGGAGATGAAAAACTAATAGAGTTATATCACAGAGCTGGTTATGATAACTGTTATTGCTAGTGCAGTGTAGTGGACTTTCAGCTTTCAGTACGCTTTGAGACAAAGTTAGCATAGCACTGATAAGGTTTGCTTAGAAGAAATAAAAATAGGACTGATTAGCTGAGTTGGTCAGTTCTGAGGTAGAGGCTGCCTATACACAGCTTGGGCCAGTTTGTAGGAATGAGCAGTCGGTACATGACTAAGGAGTTATTTTTAACCTGTAGGCTAAATTGAGAAGATTGCTAGGCAGGACGAGAGCTGTGGTCCAACATAATAAGGAAAAGAATAGGGCAGTATCCGGAAGAGGAGAGTGGTGGTAGCCTATAGACTGGTTGGTGGATGATGAAATGTGGAGGAAGGGAGGATTCCTGAGCGTGATGGAAGCCAGGAAGCTAGTCTTATTAGGGAGGACTGAATAAAGGACAGACAGACAGAGTAGGACTTGAAGGAGGTCGGATCGCAGATCGGGAACGAAACGAGCGTAGGGGAGAAAGAAGATGTCTGAAGGAAACGACTGACAATGACTGGTTGAACAATGAAACAAAGAAAAGCAAAAGGTTTATTTATTTATTTATTATATGTAACATTTTTAACCTACAATCCTGTAACGTGTGTTTGAGAGCTGACTTATTAATTATGTTGATTAAATTATATATTTTGTAAGGAGCTTGGTCAATTTGTTATTCCCTTTTAGGTACTGAGACCGAGGGCCCATGATCGCGTTATCCCACCTGCCGATAACTTGATGAGGAGATATACCTACTAACTTACTTACAAAGCTAATAACAATAATTCTGTCATACTTATAAAGTTAAGGGGTTTAATCTTCGGAAGACTTAGACCTACTCTAGCTCTGGGTGTCGTAAATAGAAGCTCAATCATAGGAAATCTCGTGAGATGTTAATTCGACGTCCTAGAGGGGGCACGACCCGGCTGAGGCCCCGGATGCAATGCCGATGTTGGAAATGGTCACTAGTATGGAGATCTTTGGGGTCACAGTCACGGATACACTGGGATTTGGAAACCACACTCATCGCATATGTTGCCGGGCATCTATGCTTTACGCATCCTGGTTGCACATGGACTGCGCGGACCGCCGCTTCATGATGTTGTGCGTGCTACAACCTGGGCTAGGACGCTCTATGCCTCTCCTGCTTGGTGAGGCATGGAGAGTCGGAGTGAACGAGACCGGTTTGAGGCTATTGTGCGTCGCCTCATCCGCTACCATTACCTTCCGGATGATAATCCTACTTTTGAACAACTATGTCTCAGAGCATTCTTCCCTCTTCTCAGCAATCTTGGTGGATGAGGGGCACATTTAACATGACCTACTCCCGCCGATTAAGCCCTCTGTCTACCATCTGAGACCGAGGGTCCATGATCGCGTTATCCCACCTGCCGATAACTTGATGAGGAAAACATACATTATTAGGATGTTATATGGGATAAAGAATGTTTAGAACACATGTAATGCATATACGTCTATGTATATATAAATATATGAGACCTAGATTATAACTGTTGTGGGTAGCAGAAAGACGTATAAGGTTAGCGGAAAGATGTATACGGTTGTATACCAAAATGCGGATAGCAATTGGTTGAATAAAGAATATTCTAATCTTATCTTATCTTATCTTATCAAGACACCCAATTTTAGTATTTCTATATGAATGAAAATGTTTTCAACAGCGCAGGCCTATCTACAACGACATCAACTAAGGAACTGCAGCGTGAATTGCTTCGGTCAATGACTGTATGGTAATTGCATGGTAGATTGTAGAATATATCTAAGACTACGCGTTGTCTGGCCGTTTGTATCTTAGCTGAAGGGGTTGCTATTCGTTTCTAAAACTTTGTAAAGTGGGACATATTGTTTGCAACAGGGGGCTTGAATTTTGAAATAGGGGTTGACCAGCGTAATATTGTAGGCAAAATATATCTCCGCATCTAACTAATGTCCGTAGGCAATACAATGCAGAGTTTGGAGCCCCATAGAGCAGTTCCTTGATTGAAGCATGAGCTAAAGCAACCAAAAAAGAAAAAAAGAAAAAGCACTATGGTAGTTTTGCAATATACACTTAAAACATGGGCATATAGCTATGTCGAAATGACTTGTTTTGAACAATGCGAGTGACTAATGAGACTCCACTTCGCTGTAGATTGTGTGAGAAGTGGTTAAAAAGGATCAACCAGCCGATCAGTTATCACGGCTGGAGTTTGAATTTTGACCTACGAAGTGGCTAACTGCCACACAGTTAAGAAGTGACCAATTTAAATGTCGGCTTTTACAGCACCTACTTACTGATAATTGATTACTAATGCTTACCGTAAGCCAAAGACGATACTAAAATAACACAAAACATCTTCGTGACTCTCCAGGACAACACAAAATAACTAAATAATATATTCCTGAGGTTACGCTAGACATTAATTATTTCTGTAACAGGATATTACACTATTTCAACACATAGG
The DNA here is from genome assembly GCA_963556255.1 of Allolobophora icterica. Taxonomy (NCBI): domain Eukaryota; kingdom Metazoa; phylum Annelida; class Clitellata; order Crassiclitellata; family Lumbricidae; genus Allolobophora; species Allolobophora icterica. The sequence continues at coordinate 75,405,323 of OY744604.1, forward strand.
CTACAGTTTGCATTTAAGCTATGCGCCTAACTGTTTAAACTTGATGTCACTTAGCCTAATGCACTTGTGCAACTCTGTTAAGGCTTAGGTTTATCGCACATTGTCGCCTTTCTGAACAACTTTCTAAAAGTCGTGGTCTTGGTGTGGGTAATGAATTTTCGTTGTAACCACTTAATTAAAGCCGGCAATATACTCTACCTTTGCATGCATGGCACATAAGTAATGATGTATCAGGACAAATAATATAGCGCATTCACGTACCTCATAAATGCGTTGCAAATAGGCCTATAATTAATTCTAAAGCTGAAATATCTAGTGGGGCTGACATTCTAGTACCGTCTTATGCATAAAGAAGATCATTTATATTGGATATGTAAAACCCACAACTGAAATATTCTGTCAAAGTTATGACTTTTAGTACACCGAAACATTATTTGTGTTTAGTAACAATATTATCCGCAGAAGTGAAGAATTTTGAGCTCAAAATATATATTTAAAGCGTTTTGCTCAGCAGCCACAGGGACCAGCCATTGCCTCGTCCTTCGTCCTGCAAGATTAAAAACACACAGCCATTATACTGGACGAAAGATGCTGACCTATTCCTAAAATGCAAAGAAGTAAATGGGATCATTGGCTTCACAATATTTTCATACTCAGTTTTTGTTGTGGTGCGTTATCACGAGTAAGATTTGCACGGTGGTGATATTTTGTAAACTGCAACTAAACTTAGCACAATAACACATAAAACTGACGTGTAAGGTAAACTAAAGCACGTGTGTAGTTTTTAATGCATTTGTAGAAACTTCTCATTTTATAAGCGGGTCATGAGGTCATAGGCGTAGACTCTGGGGGGTCAGCCGGGGCACGTGCCTCCCCCCCCAATAATTGAGGAGCCGGGCAATGCCCCCCAAAAATCGAGAGGAAAATTTCTTCAAATATTAAAATATTATGTTTCAATATAGACAAATTTCTTCAGAAACAGAAAAACAGAGGCACAGAACTGAAATACTATAAGAAATTGATAATGAAAACAAAGATTTATTTTCACCTTCAATGTCTTCCATATGAAACAAATTTACATGTAAACAAAATGCCCCATTTCACACGCATTAGCGTAGCACCGGAAGCCTCTGGTGACTGTCCAGCCAGAGGTGAAAAAGTTTTTTCGGATTTTGATCTTAAACAAAAAAAGGAAAAAAAATTAGTTTTTTGTTTAAAAAAATTAATTTCTTATTTTTTGTAGAAGTTATTTTAATAACATTGATTTAATGATTTTTAATTTTCGGAAATCGCAATTGAATTAAACTGAGTTGGAGTTCTTGTTCATGCCATTTTTCAGGATTTTTATTATCCGAAATCCGAAAATCTTACAAAAAAAACTAAAACAATTAAAACAAAAAACGAGAAAAAAAACGACAAAAAACTGTTTTTCATCTTGAAAAAACTTGTATTTTTCCACATCTGGTCCAGACCCCATGCCCCCCAATATTTTGGACAAGCTTACGCCAGTGCATGAGGTATAAAGGTCATTCCGCTGAGATGCAAAACGACCGGAAGAATCGGACGACAGGAAATAACGCAAAATCTTTTGCAAACCAATTCACCTACCAATAAAGGATTAAGGGCTGAGTTTGCAACATGTGGCCTGAGAGTCCATCGAGGTTTACCCAAATACTAACCGGGCTCGAAATGTCTTCACTTCAGGGTGCTTTTCATCGTCCTCTGACCAAATAATGTGCGAACCTAAAATGAATAATGTGCGAACCAAGCGTTCGCAATTTGCATTGGCCAAGGTATGATTATCTCTACGAGTAAACGTTCGAGTTTGCACAAAGATATCGTCAGATAAGCGACAAATTATGCAGTCATTATCAGTTATTTTTCACTTTCCCTAGACTGCATATTAGGTTCGCACATTATTCATTTTAGGTTCGCACATTATTGAATGACCAAGTATGCGGTTCTCCTATATCATTATACAGTAGGCAGTTATGCATTATGTTTCCGTCTTCCCTTGTTGCATTTCGATAGTTTCGTGTATAGATGTGACACTTTGTATTGCAATACACAGTCTCCGGGTTCTCCATTGCTGCTTCCTAGAGAGTGTTACCAGTGGCGGCGCGTGGATTTTTCAAAGGTGGTGCGAAGCATCAGTGTGCCGCCCCCCACCCGTAAGGCGACAGGCCTGTCTAGTAGTCTAGTAGGGACATTTTGTTTGTGTTGTGTATGATAGTAGTTAGTAGTAGCCTTAGCCTATAGTATAGAACACAGTAGCAGATGAAGCAGATCCGCTACTAGTATCCCTGTGTACTGCGCACTTAAAGTACTTTTAGCATAAGCAAAATCAAATCAGAGGGGTTTTCAGAGTGTAGTCAAAGAGGTCCGAGTCCGGTTTCTAGAAGGCCAAATCAAATTAGAGTGGGTCCCCAGAAAGTAGTTCAAAAGAGACCCGAGTCCAGTTTCCACGGGACCAGATCAAGAGAAGAGGCAGAGCAGCTGTCAAGGCGGGTGTCGTTTATTGCGAGAAGAATTTGAAGGCGGAGGATCAGATGAGTCAGGGTAGTACTTAACTGGCCGTCAAGAAAGACTGAGATAGGAGGATGATCAGGATCAGGTGGAGCGCGTGTCTGAATGGTGCAGAGATCATTGAGGTACTTTGGCCGGGAATATTGTAGAAAGTTGTAGGTTAGCGTAATATAATGAAGTGGATTTCTCTCTGGGATTTTTAACCAATGGAATGATTTGAGGATGGGAGTGTTATGATGAAGTTTGGGCGTTCTAGTGATAGCTATGGCAAGTGAGATTTGGATAAGTTGCAGACGCTTGATTTGGGTGGATTCAAGGTTGAGGAAGAGGGAACTGCAGTAATCAAGCTTTGGATGAACAATGAAGGTAGCAGTGGAGGAGGTAGTTTTAAGGTCGAGCATGGGCCGGATGCGTCGGAGGTCACAAATGTGCATGAAACCGGGAGGTTGGAGATGTGGCTAGAGAAGGAGAGGTGTGCATCAAAGTAATACCACATTATCAATATAATCAAGCGCAATCGTCATTTCTGGAAACCAGCTGAGGCGTAGCTAGTGGTGCAGAGGGTACATATGTCCCCGGGCGCCAAGGGAAGGGGCGCCAAAATGAGGGTTAAGATAAATAATTTACTCTTAATTTTGATGCAATTTTAACTAATACATCCCAAATAAATTTAAATGATTTAATTTTGGAGCCCCAAATATATCCAGTTATATCCATATTACTTACAAACCAGTTCTCAGGTATGATTTTGGCGCCCCATTCAGCAATAAGATGCAACATACATGGACTAACTGCATTTTTCATATTTTGTTTAATTAAAATTAAAATAAATTGCCATTCTAATATTTGGAAAATGCGAAATTGTAAAACGGGGTGGGGGCGCAAAATTCATAGTTCGTCCCCGGGCTCAAAATATCCTAGCTACGCCCCTGCTAGAAACTATAGGCTTAAAATGATCTAAATCAATTTAAAACTAAGAAATACATTGAAACTCGCACGAACAGTGAAGATTTACAGTTCACTGAATTATGATATTAAAGTTTCATTGAAATTTCAAGCAAAGAATTACGTAATAACTCCAAATGAAACACTATGGTGACCACAAGAAGCACCGAAAAAAATATTCCAGGTAATCAAAGTGCCGCCCCCTCAAGTGGCCGCCCGGTGCGACCGCACCCCCTTGCACCCCCACGCGCCGCCACTGAGTGTTACTGCTTCTCTGTTACAGGACTATTCAATATCAAATATTGCGATCATAGTCTTACTGGAAAACAAAGTGAAATAAATATATAATAAGTACTGGCATGCAAGAAAATAAATATTTCGTGTAAAACTATTTATTGATCCAAATTTCTGTATGTGTTTTGGACGTCAGTAGAATCAGTGCCGTTCATTGGGACCATAATGGGTCTCTTAATGCTGTTTAGTCCTGTGAATTGATTTGTTACCGATAAAAATTCCAGCAATCTATATATTTTATTCTGTGTGTGCAACGTCCCTGATTCACACGCGCGGTTCTCGGCTGTTGTTTTGCATGTATTAGGCTTAGCTGCATGCATTCAGATAATTTAAAGATAAGATATGGTCGTTAAACAATGGATATATTAAACCGTAAATCGCATAAGCCATCCTTTAGTTCAGTGCTTCGCAAACTTTCTGATGCTGCGGACCGGTAATTGTTTTACCAGCCTGACCGCAGACGGGTGCTTTTCAGCATCAGCTTATATACATAGCCTAAATATATTTGTATGTATATATGACATGTTGCATTAAAATTCAAATTTCATAATATTTTCGCTATTTATTACAACTATAATTTTGTTACTTCGGCATGTTTAAAACTTATTATTATATATGAACAGTGTATTATGTATTATTGAATAATATTGTTTGAAGTTAAAGTCAACAACATTGTGAATTTAATAATTTATTTGAGTAGGGCCTACTATCAAAACTGTGCTTTGAGTAGCACTGTAACAGGGAGCACAGATGAGGCTCATCGAGAACATCGACAACTGTTACAGTTGGGGTGGGAATTGGCCAGTCTGACGGTGCCATGAGTTCTCCAATCGGGTTGGCGATGTCCGATTGTCTGTTAAGATGATTAGCGATCAATTATCGCCCCTTTTCAAAGAACAAAACGCAGCAAATAAGCATGAAATGCTACTCATTCTCTTTCGCCAGATGGCCAACTTCGTAGTTTTTGCAGTGCCAGCTGACGAATAAAATAGAACACTGACTTTTTAAATACACTTACAGAACTTACAGATTCATTATACTGTAAGCTTAATATTTAACTTTTTAATTAAATATCTTGAATTATTACGGATTTTAATTAAAAGACGTTTGAAATATTATACATTTTCGCGAATAAGTTGAAAAATTATGAATTTTTATGGACGGGTGACCAGAGCTCCGCGGACCGTCACCACTTTGAGAAACACTGCATTAGCTGGTACTTAGACATCTTTAAGACGTGTGCATGAAATATATTTATTCATCATTTTTCGTTTAATCGGGACAATGTGCGAAGTCCTCAAAGTGTGAGTGCAGTAGAGTTCGATGTTAACCCAAGATGTCACTAGGCATATTTAAATTATTAATCCTGCTAGAGTTATAGTGGGGTTAGTATCCTTCTCACCAGGGGCGGAGACTTAGGGGGGACAGGAGGGGACGGTCCCCTCCTAAATTTTAGGTGGAGGGGACAGAGGTGCTTATATCCCCCCAATATTTGAATATATCAGAAATATTTCATGAATATCATTATAAATTTTTACAGTATTTTCCACTCAGCAACAGTATAACAATAACACTAATGAACTTTATATATTAAACGGAAGATAGGCGCAGGACTCTGAACCTACGTGAATATATATATTCTGTATATATATACTATGCAGACGCAGACTGACTGAAAATATAAAAAGGCACAGCCAGAGGATGAATCATCAGCACAGTGGATCTCCACAGCTAGAAGGATACAAGGCGAGAGAGAAACCAAGCGGGTATGGAAGACGAATAACCAAACAAGGAGAGAGTAAAATGATGACCTAATAAGAGAAAAATGAGAAAGGGCTGGAAGCGAAGGAAGACGGAAGGCATTACATTCAAAAACACTTAATTGGACTGACTTACATAGGCTCAAATATAATTTGTTTTCAACCTGTCCCCAAACCCAGCGGTGCAGGTTGTTGGTAACATGTAGAACATGTTTATGAATATGCATTCAGTTTAGCAAGAAAGTGTCAAAACATTGTCAAACGTAGATTGTCAAAGAGATCGATCATCGACGGTCGACAAACCACGTGTACCATTCCTAAAACATTTCTGCTATTGTTTCCTGTTCAGCAATTCAGGACCTTCTTGAGCAATGATGATAAGATGACAGCTTAAAATGCTACCATTACAGTGTGGAAATTTAAAAAATTTTCCTTGATGGGGATGGGGCACATCCCCCTCCCCAAACCCCTCCCCCTGCTCGGCGCTCCGCGCCTCGTCGGTCGTCCTTCGGCCGACCAACATATCCCCCCAAACCCAGGCCCAAGTCTCCGCCTATGCTTCTCACTCGCCCAATTTAGATTTCTGAGTATGTGAAGACGAGCCTAGGAGTTCCCCCTGGAAATTTTCTCCCGAAATCCGCCATTGCTTCAACTGCCTTTGCTATTGTAAGTTCCACCCACCTCGACTCCTTGAAGCAGTCATTGTCCCAAGTCACTAGGCTTCCCATGCAGGCCGACAAATTCTCGCGCATTTTCTCTTCGTCATCTCCCACCACCGAGATCAATCAGATCATGTTCTCTTTCATCTGATTATTTGTTATTTAGTTTTTCTTATGTTACATTCTAATCCCTCAGCTTTCCCTTCTCTGGCCGAAATGTTTACATTTTCCTAGATGGCTTTTATTTTGTCTTATGATCAGGTCTATGTCTCCGAAACCTAAGGTTATTGATTCTGCTGCCATGTACCGCATTTCCTGTTCCATGGCCTCGGATTTTGTCCATTACTCGTTTGAGAGTAATGGAATACTCTTTCCTAAGTAATAAGCAGAGTTTCTGTAAGTTTAAGTTTGTAGTAACAGTAAGAATCAAGTTGCAGTAGGCCTAATACTGGAAACCACAGCTTTCGCCATAGAATGCCTAATTATACTTCTTCTGCAAACACTAAAGCTTAATATCAACCTACTTCATATGATAACCGGATTTTAATAGCACAAGTCCAACATGTATTTTGTTGTAAGTTGATAGTTACAGATTAACCAAATCAAGGTGTAGACCTACTGAAGAAAAATTGTTGCTTTTATTTTTGTCTGTCGTCCACAAAAGGATCCGATGACGAGAATCTTCTTCCAGTATCAATTGGTGCTTATTAGGTTCAGCTGCTAAATCTTCGGAAGACTTAGACCTACTCCAGCTCGTGGGTATCATAAATCGCAATGTTACTTACTGCGGTTTGTCAATGAGATTGTCAATAAACACGAAAAAATAGCCTATATTATCAATTCAATCCAGCTGAATCTACTCAGTTTTGTTTAAAATTTATTACAGATAAATCGAGGTTAACAGCGTGTTACAGCACATAATGTCTTTAAACGTCAAGTACTGATGGTTAGTTACAGATTAATTAAATGAATTTCGCTCAATACATAACGGTTCTATTAACAGCGGTATTAGATCTGCCTCCATAATGTAAACAATCATGCAAGCATTAAATCCGTGACGAATTGCTTCCTTCAGTAAAAGAATATGTGCACTCAGCGGTGCCGCCAGGCTTTAAAAAATTGGACGCACACCCTTCCCGTCTCCTCCCATCCACACCGTCCTCTGTCTGCCACTAGTAGTCTCACACTGAAAATGACTCAGAGTGACTCATAAAAGTACAGCATAACACATGCATATGACATCATATGATATAATTTATACATACTGTATGGTAAACTAAAATTACACAGTGAATTTGTCAAAAATATTGATGCGTTGCCTAATCCTTGTGTTGATTTGATTTGGTGGGTGGACGCACGTGCGTCCAGTGCGTAACGTAACGCTGCCGGCGCCTCTGTGTGCACTGTTTATATATCAGACATATACATTTCTTCAGATGCTGCCATCTGGAAAATGTTACCTTGTACTACTACTAATAATAATTTTTTTAATTACACATTGCACCAAAGATATATTTATCAAACTTGTCACTTTCGCGAGAAAGTTACAACTATCTAAAATAAATAAAAGTATTAGAGTGAATCGAACATTCTTAATATTCTTAACAAACGACAGTAAACTTGTCAGATAAGTTATTGATTAACTGAAATTGAAATAAGCTACTAATCCGGCTACGTAAAATGCAGTCAGTGTTGCATTCTGTTTAATAGGGATCTTTGTCAATCACCATAACTGACACAACAAATATGCCTTCCTGCACAAATGTTCATAGTCTTTTGGTTGGCATGGAGGTGGTTGCTAAAGCCGGCGGAGGAATGCATACACAGTTGGACGATCTAAATCGCGTTCAACAAGATGCATGTAGTCATTTGCGTAGACTTGTTGCCTGAATTCATTTGGCACTAAATACCCAGAAGTCGTATCAGAATGACGACGTCTTAGTGAAGAATGGTTAGGATCGTAATGAATAAGATCAAGGTACTCGTGTCGCCGAGACGGATATCGGAATTTATTTGGTAATAAATACCGGTATTTGGAATCACGGTCATGGGATCTGCTATGTGGAAGAGTAGGACAGTCCACTAGATCTAGGTAATCATGTACACGTGACGGGAGTTTGAATTTATTTGGCACTAAATACGCAGATTTTGGATCAGTATCAGGAGACCTAACAAATGAATTAATGGGATTATAATCGACAAGATCCAGATACTCATGCATCAATTCATTTGGCAGCAAATACCCGGAAGCGGATTTAGTCTTTTTGGATCTGACTGGCATCTGTCTTGGACAATTCTCAGCATGATCCAGGTAAGCAGGTGCGTCTCTCGATTCATTTGGTGCCAAATAGTTGAAAGCTGATCCATGCTCAAAGTCAGTGTTCTCTGGTATAACTTCGTAATTGACTTCGGCCTGCTTCTTCTTTCCTTCAGGAATGATTGCAATGTTTGCCGTCGAATTACTGCTATAAGGATGAAAATGTATGTTGGGCATCGATGATGTAATAGCTGGTTGCCGGTAACTGGTAGATATCTCTCGTGCAGTAAATTGTGGCTGAACGTTTTGATGCCCAGTGTTTAAGGCTACATTTCGGGAAAAGTGTGCACAAATACATATCTTTTTCTCTCTTTTTGCAGAGAAGCCTGTCTTCTTTTTCTTCGTTTTCGCTCTTTTGGCGACAGCCTTCTTGCGCAGATACGACGCTATAGCAGTGAATTATTTTCACAGGCAGTAAAATATTTGTTTACAAATCCGATATATAGGCCTACATGATAAATGTGCATCAGAGTCAATATAAAACTATTTTCAAGATAGTGTAACATTTCAAAATGCCTGTAGAGACGTATACTTACTCATAGGATTGAAATTTGCTAATTAGACACTGTTTCCATGTCGAATTGAGGTATGATATACTGAGTGACAGATTGCTTACATAAATGTCACTCAATCCATTGGTAACAATCTTGCCTGTATTATTGGGCAACCACTGATTATACAGTCATTTTTGACGTTATATCTTCTTGTATGATCCATCTGTAAATTAGGACAACGTACATAAGGATTGAATTATTATGTTCGTACTCGAAATGCTCATATGCTTTTCCATAGGCCTATAACCGTGTTGTTAGATCGTGTAGCGATAACAATTATCAGATTTATTGTGATACGAGAAGGAACAAAATCTGTTAAAGTTTACTCTTGACAGTTTGTTTAACAGCGAACAAATGTTTACCTCTGAATCGTGTGAACGCACACACTCCGCAAGTAATCATCAAAAGGATAACGACAAAGCTACCCATTGCTATACAAACAATGATTAGCGTAGTTGTCCGTTCATCTAGAAAAAACATAATATGGAGTTTTTTATTTGTGAAACTGGGGTCAACATTTAGTATATTATTGTTTAAGGGCGCGCAGGACTCACGTCTGGAAATAGGCCTATGCGAAACGAAAAATCTTCCGACCAGTGTTACTGGACAATTGCACCAACGAGATATTTGTTCTAGTTTCTGTCGATAAATTTGTGGAGTTATTTATGCTCTACACATACTGCCCAGCGTCAGTTTCTGAAGAAAGACTGGGATCTTTATATTTCTCATCTGACTGCATGCGGATTCGTCCAGACGCCAACAATAATTTTATAGCGTATATTTACAGTTAAAAGCTGATATTTGTGCAAATACAACTCGAGACTGAAAGAGGTATTAAAACCGCCAGTTCCACGTTTTGAGCGTTTTCATCAGAAGGGAGTTCACTTGTTGATTTAAGTATTAAAATCCTCAGCGGGATTCGTGATAATGAAGGGTGTCTCTTAAACTGCTCTACTGAAAATTGAAATATAAAGGGTAATTGGAGCAAAGACACCTACAATTTGTTAGTTTGGTTAAAAGTTAGTTTGATGAAGGCTGGAATGCGCCTTCCAATTCTTCTCGACATAACGGACACCCGCCTTAACAGCTGCTCTACCTACTCTCTGGATCGGAATCCTCTGGAAACCGGACTCGGACCTCTTTGGACTACTGTTTATAGTAGAAAACCCCCTCTGACTTGACGCAGCGCTCGCGAATAAGCTGGTGCCATGCGCTTGGTTTTCGAGTAGCGCTCTTCACGTTTGGTGATTTGATTACGATTTAGTTTTGACCTAATTGTTAATTTCAGTACGTGGACTTCGCGTAACCCCAGCCTACAAGGCTTTTAGGGCGCAGATGACTGTAGGAGTGTAGGTGGCCAGATGATAAATACTAAAGCTGGACATGAACCTATCGGTGAAGACTGGCATCTTGAGTTTTGAATTGGTCATTAAAGAGAATGAGGTGGAGCATCTTGGAAAGTATACTGCACTCAGTAAAAGTAACAGTTAACTGAGTAAGCTTTCAAGTTAGTCATCAATCAATCGCTTGTACGTGACTTTGGAGCTCTGAACTACTTCAAATAGTGTGGACATGCAAATAATGAAGCCAAACTTTATCATAAGTCGGTGGGGATTGAAAACCGACCGCAATAGGTGATCTTTTCTGTCAGGGTCGGAGTTTAAGCGCTTGGCTTACGATTAAAACACGAAAGTGCCAGAAATCCAACTTTGGATGCAAAAATTCTCTTCTTCAGATTCTTGAGCATGTTCAAAGATCCAATGGCACCACTCCTATCGATATTGGTTCCTCCTTTTGTTTACGAATCTATCAATCATCATGAAGTCCGTCATAATTCGTTTTCATCTTATTCTCTTTCGAGCTAGCTGAGGGGACTTCGAGTGAAGACCATGAGAAAGTTTTTTATGCATACGTGCTTCTAGCATCAAGCAATATTACGGCCTATCTAGTACTGACGCGAGCTTGGAAGTAAACGGTATGCATGCGACGCGCTGACTCCGCGTGAAGAACATTAAGTTTCGTCCGTTGCTGGTTAAAGCGTCTAAGACTTGAAAGGAATGAGTGTCTCCTAATGACCGACTATTGAATACGAGACTTTCATATTAATTTATTTAACTCGTTTTGTACTGATTCGGTACTTAAAAAACTCGGAAACGCAGATTATGTCTTCAGTTAGCTTACCATTTACATTGTTGACAGTTTCAGTGTGTGATAACGTTTCAATGATAACACCTATTTCGAAAAAATCATTTTTCTTTACCGCGCAGTATTTAAAACGAGTTTTATATAAATTGTCAACTGCTGGACAGCAAGATCTTGTCATGCTAGAATTAAGTCTAACATTATATCCTAGAAAATTCCATTAGTCAAGTCTAAAAACAATTTCATTTTCAGATGACTGACGTCTCAAGTAGGCTTTAGACTATTGAAAAAAGTAACAATTTACAACAAAGACAATTTTTTAAAACGATCTTACAGCAACGCCGTTCGCACGAATAAACACACTATACAGTATACAAGGCATAAGTTTGATTTTTCTCTCACCATTTGAACAATTTCCCAAAACTCCAACCCACTTATCATTTATGCAGGCGAAATGCCACGTTTGACGACTGCTATAGCAGCCTATGACAATTGAATCACCGTTTCGTTTAAGCCAACCATCTTTCGGCGGAATGATATCTGAACAACCGACGGCTGCAAGCAAGCAAATCGTTTAACTAAGGCTAATCATCGCCCTTGTACATTATTGTATTTCTTTGTTGTGATTCCATCGTTTTATTCTGTATTCTGTAGTGTTCAAAGCAAAACTTAATGAACTTTCAATAATAATTCATGAGTTACGGAATATTATGCAAAAGGCAAAATATTGCTGAAAGTCGGTAAATGTTAAGAAAGACCTGCAACATCTCCGAGCGGTAATTAGAGGCCACATGCGTTCAATGCTAATGAATTATTTGTCTTTTGTTTTGTATAATACCATCGTTATCTTAACCTTAATCTTAATTGTAATCGCTAATTCGAAAATTTGAAAGTGCGACTCTAAAGTAGGCCTAACAATAGGCCTACTTTAAAGTACTTTAACCGTAACCATAGCAACACATCATGTACTTGATCTCCATAAAGCCACCCGATCATTCATTGTAAGAAAATAAATTTCCTCTGAGCATGACTTCATTCGGTATCAAGAAAACACATGTTTACGAAGTTCCGCTTACAATAATTTCAGCTACGCGACGATGACCCCAAACATATCAGCGCTGCTGTCGAATTCCATTTATATGGGGTAAACTTATAGAGTAAAATAATGGCTCAAAATGATTTGAATGACAATAGGTATCAGACGATAATGCTGTCTATTTTACTAGTTGACCGCAGTAAGACAAGTTCTGTCATTTTGTTCTAGTTATGCAACGTGTTGCAACCTGATGAAAACTATCAAAGAATGAGCAATGATACTTGTGAAACTGGCTAACGACACAATAGTGCTTTCATCGTTAGATATTCAGTGCAAAATACGCTACGTGGTTCTCTGATACATAAATGGTGTTTGAACTAGAGGCTACCCATCAGGGGCGCCCGCAGGCGGACGCACTGGACGCACGTGCGTCCACCCAACAAATCAAATCCACACAAGGAATAGGCATCGCATCGACATATTTGCTAAACGGCAATACGAAATGTTAAAGCATTAGATGTTATCTAAATTGAATTTTTTCTAACGAGTCACTCTGAATCATTTTCATTGTATGACTTCGAGCGGCGGACAGGAGACGGGTAGGATGGGAGGGGAGCTGAGGGGTGTGAGTCCAATTATCTTGGAGTGTGCGTCCAATTTTTTCAAGCCTGCGGGCACCCCTGCTACCCATATCAGGTTTCATACAGAAAATAACTCAAACGCCTTGGGATTCTAGTAATTTATCAACTATCAGTAGGGCCCATTGCTTAAAAAGATACATACACTTTTTACATATAGGGAATCAGTGGTTAAACTGCTTAAGATTGTCATAAAACATTCTTGATCACATCAAAACTTGTTGAAACATATTAGGCCTATACAGTATGAAATAGGGCCCACAAGATTTTACTACGATAATTCGAAATTGCTTACCCACCTTTGAGTTTCAAAATAAACACGTGTGAATAGTAATTCCTGTCCCTCTCAGAGTTGGAATATAATATTATGTTTAAAACATTTCCAGTTGATTTATACAGGGCCTTTTCTCTTGACAATTCATTTGCACAAATGGAAATATGTCGGTTTCCCATTTTATCAATAATCGTGCCGTACTGCCAGCAGTCCACACCTTGTTTCTGTGCATCAGTTAGATGCCTTGCAACGAAGTCAAATAAAGTAATGATGATAGTTTGACCAATAGGTGCTTCAATGATCCACGGTTGATATTCTGTGCCACACATTCTTCCGCTAAATGATGAAGATATTATGTGAGTCGTAGTTTTACTTGTAGTCACTACGCATGAACGTTGCTCATCTACAACTGAACACCACAGGAACATTCACTCGTTTGAGTAAACGTTTATCCTCAAAAGAAAGGTCTATAGAGCTGGTTTCCAAGTTAATTAGAAATACAATTCAATAAAATAAAAAACGCCCATGCTAACAAAATGACGCTGGCAAAGATGTTTTTAAAATTACGCGCCTGATATTATCGTGGGTTATTATCCCTTATGCATTTCAAATTATATTTTTGCCAAAGGCAAAGCCAATGATTAACAAATTTTGTTATTCGACTGCTAGCAATACAGCTAACAATCTGTTATTTCACTGCAGCAAATTAGCGGAATAATTTATTAGAGTAATTTCGCTGTTTTCCTTTAATTGATACCTAAAATGACGTATAATTAGTTTAAATCCTGGAATTAAGCTATCTCATTTCGATGACTCTAATTTAGCCGAATGTCAACCAATTATAGTCTGATCCACCAAACTCTTACAGTGTTTGCCTCCGAGATACGGTGGGAGAAAATTGAAGCATTACAGTATTTCCTTTCGGTTCTATTGAGAATAAAGCGATTTCCCAAGGACATCAGAATACATTAGCCGTCTTTATCTTACACAGGTGCGTTATATCGATTGATTTGTGCAATCAATGACGGCGACATAAAAGCCTTTAATCGTAAGAGATTGCTTTTTACTACAGTAATACAGAACAACCGTACCAGTAATGCAGCTGTAACTGACTTCAAGGTAAACGCTTAGGCCAGGAAAACAAGGCTTGATATTTTCAGCCGAAATTTCAGAAGAACGAACTTCGCATTCACTTCTTCCGGAGCACTTGCGATGCAATATTACTAATACATCGGCTGAGCAGCCAAAATAGCGCGGATCATCACCAGCCACTGATCTATGTGCATCAACCTCTTCAGCCGTTATACATCGGCCAATGCGCATCCGTCCATAGTCCGCTCTTTCCATTAGAATTACTTGATTTTTTAGGCATCGAGGCTGAAACGTCTCAGACATGCAGTAATCCTCTGCTGAAACTATTAAGTAAAATCACTTTCGACACAAAAAATAAGTAAGCAGAAAATGTGACAGGCTCACACAGTCTAACTAAAATTACAAAACCATTCCCGATAACGCAACAAGTGGTGAAATAACCTTCAATCAGTTGTAACACTTTCTATTATAATTAGGTATAAAATCTACCGTGGATCGTCTAGGTAATTGTAATTAAGAGTTTACATTGTGCGGTTTCGAGATAAACTAATGAGAGTTTCAAGACATCTAGATGTCAATGAATGGCGTCGCCATAGAAAAGTGTCCGAATCTGATCTTTGTGGACCTTATTTCATTCTTTCCACTCATTCCTTTTTAGATAGACACAAAAAGATACTCAAAGCACCCAGACATATCTAAACACCAATGATATGCGACAACACCTTAGCTACAATTTAAGCCACGACAATTCTGTTCTCTAGGATCAGAATATTATGAACACCTCTATGGGCGTTCATAACAAGACTGTATAAATCCACTTATGAGTCTGTCTTGAAGAAGAACTATATAAATTTGTGATAACAATTACAATTGTAAAACAACCCTTAAATATTAGCATATATAGTGTCATGTTGCATTTATTAAATAAACTGCTCAATGAGGAAAAACCTTTATTTGAAATACGCTACCTTTAAATTCGTCTACTCGCCCTCTGCTCCTTACTCGCCCTCATAATCCTACTAAACATTATTGCACTCGATCAGTGGAAGTGTTTTAAACATACCGGTAATATTATATTCCGGGCGTTCTCGGTGGCTGATTTCTTGAAATCACTGCCCAATTTAATGTGTGCTGTCAGTTCTGCAATGCCAATGAAGTCTAAGCTTGAGACTCGTCGGTCTCAACTTGTCTACCAATTGAACTTGACTTAAGGTTTCACGTACCATCGGATTTCAACCTGGCTTCTCCAACATCTGTGACTCTGGATTACAGTTTCATTTGAACTGATCAGCGATTGATGCCTTGTGCATTTTGATAACGGCGCTATTATATAGTATATACTATATAGGAGATTAGCTAATAACAGTGGTTATACTGCCAGTAAATACCTTCTCCAGCGGTCACGCCAATTGCTAGACGAATCAAGTCGCGGAAAATATCGATAGTCGTATGCAAGAAAACGCATAAAAACAATACTGCTGATAAAACACTTCAAAACGCAGAGTCAGTCACAGTACAAATCCGAAGCAAAGGAAGGTTATGGAGAGAATTTCATCATCCATCCTTTGGTCCACTCGATACAACTGCGCAATGATTTAAGTGTAGCGGTTATATTCTCATATCGTGATTCGTTATTTTTGGCACTAGCTTGGAAGTTCTAAACCCTCCGCAGGTTCTAAACTTTAAAAGTAAAAGTCGAGTTACAGTAATCTAGGGGACTGGAAACCAGTGCATTAGCCACAGAACGCCTACGGTAATTGAACTGCTTGTTCAAATAGCCTACTGATGCTTGATTAGATGTCAGTGATATCACTCGGCTTGATATGATATCTGATTTTACCTGCACACGCCCTGCAGATATTTTGTTGTAAGGTGATAGGCTTTATGTTATATATTTACCAAAGGAAGGTTTATTGAAAGAAAAGCTTGCTGCTGTTATTTTTGTCTGTCGCCCAAAAAAGATCTGACGAGGGGAATCTTTTTCATGCGTCAGTTGGTGTTTATAAAGTTCAGCGGCTCAATATTCGGAAGACCTAGGCCTACCCCAGCTCATGGGTGTCGCATATAGACCTATGATTAAGACACCCACTTTTGGTATTTATATATGAATGAAAATGTGTTCAACTGCGTATCTACGACGACCTCAACAAAGGAACTGTAGCGTGAATTGCTTCGGTGAAGGACTACTTGTGGTCAAGCTGTTTATAGGCCTATCTTTGCTTAAGTGACTGCTATTCGTTTCTAAAACTTTATAAAGTGGAAAACACTATTTGCCATAGGGGCCTGAATTTTGAAATAGGGGTTGACCAGTTCAATATTACCGGCAAAATTAATCCACGCAGTTAACTAATGTCTGTAGGCAATACAATGCAGAGTTTGTAGCCCCCATGGAGCAGCACCGTACGTTGTTTGAGGCATCTGGTCCGAGGTCATAATGAGCTAAACCAATAAAAAACTGAAAAAGGAAAAAAACACTATGGTATTTCGCAGTATAGGCTACACTTGAAACATGAGCATAGGGGGCCTATAGCTATGTTCAAATGACTCTTGCATTTGCACTATGTGAGTTACTAATGAGACTTCACTTCGCTGTAGATTGTGTAAGAAGTGGTTAATAAGGATCAAAATATCAGTTATAACGGCTGGGGCTTGAATTTGGACCTACGAGGTGGCTAATTGTCACCCACCTACGAAGCGACAAATTTAGGAAATTTCACTCAGCTTTTACAGCAACTTCTAACTGATAAAGGATTAAATACTTACTTAATGCTTACCATAAGCCAAAGACGATACTAAAATAACACTAAACATCTCCATGACTCTCTAGCACAACACATAATAGCTAACTGATATGTATCTGCGGTTGAGCTAGACCTAAACTATTTCTGGAACAGGATATTATACTGTTTACACACATAGACTACAGTCTGCATTTTAAGCTATGTGCCTAACTGTTTAAACTTCCTGTCATGTGATGTACTTTTGTAGTCCAGTTTAGGTTTAGGTTTTATTGCTCGTTATACGCTCTTCTCAACAATACTCATAAAAGTCGTGGTCTAGTGGTAGAATGAATTTTCCTTTGAAAAGCGTAGCCACTCAGTTAAAGCCGGCAATATACTCTAAAGTTGCCTGTGTATGCACATAAATATTTATACATCAGGACAAATGCTATAGCGCATTTACATACAGACATACAAGTCATTCCGCTGAGATGCAAAACGACCGGAAAAAATCGGACGACAGAACATAACGCAAAATCTTTTACCAACCAATTCACCTACTAATAAAGGATTACGGGCTGAGTTTGCCACGTGTGGCTTGAGAGTCCACCCAGGTTAACCCAAATACTAACCGGGCTCAAGTTGTCTTAACTTCAGGATGCTTGTCATCGTCCTATCACCAAAGCCAAGCGTTTGCAATTTGCATTGGCCTAGATATGATTATCTCTACGAGTAAACATTCGAGTTTACACATACAGATCATCAGATAAGCAACAGATATGCAGTCATCATTAATTATGTTTCACTATTCCTAGACTGCATTTTCGTTTCGCACATTATTAAGTGACAAGATATAAGGGTTCTCCTAAATCATTATGCAGTAGGCAGTTATGAATTGAAGGGCTTGCCGCAGTAACCAGGTATGTCGGATTTTTTTAGTTTTGGGAAAATGGCTTCAAAGCTTTGAACCGGGTTGCAAAATGCCATACGTTGGCAAACTATTTTATCCAAAAGCCAATCCAAAAATAATCAGATTTGCAGCAAATTTGCAGGGTATATAGAACACGATATTCGAAGTATGCTGGCATACTTTTTCACATAAACCAGGTAGTCGACATACCTGGTTATTGAGGTAAGCCCTTCAATTATGCTTCCTTCTTCCCTTATAGCATTTTGATAGGTTCGTGAGCAATTGTGAACCTTTATATTGCAATACACAGTCGGCAGGTTCTCCCTTGCTGCCCTCTGTGTAGTTCTGCTGCTTATCTTATCTTATCTTATCTGGACATTTATAAAGCGCTTCTTTCAGCAGGGCTTACAGAAGCGCTTACAACGTGACAGGCCCGTAAACAAGTAATTCTTTAGGCAGCGATGTGAGGCAGGTGTGATCCCCTCTAGAATCCTACAACGGATTGCAGGGAAAAGGTCATTCCATAGTAAGGGACCCCGTACTGCGAAAGCCCAATGCTGGGCCAGGGAAGTTCGCGAACGAAGGACAAAGAGATTAAAACGAACGGAGGAACGAAGAGGACGAGAAGATTGGGCAGAGAGCGGTTCACACATCAAATCACAGAGATATTTAGACACTAGACCCTGCTGGGACTTAGTTACTAAGAGCGATTCCTGAAATCTGATCCTAGACGCCACAGGAAGCCAATGAAAATCATTAGTTATCTGTTATCGGAACTCTTCAATATCAAATATCGCAATCACATTCATACTGCTATCAAATTGAACTAAATAAAATTTAACGTAATAAGTACTTGCAGGCTACAGTACTATCTCGCATAAAATTATTTATTAATTCAAATTTGTGTCTGTATTTTGGATGTCAGCTGAAGTTCTGAACCACTGCCGTTCATTGGGTTCATACAGGTTTCTCGTTTTGCTTCTGATGGCAGGTAATGGGCGGCGACAGGCGATAGCTGACGTGGGCCATGCAGACGCGGTTGTCGGAGGTACAGTCGTCTAGTTCGTAGGTGTCGTCTTCCTTTTTGACAGATGAACAGAGAGACCGATTCACACATATGCTAACCTAACTTCGAAATAAAATGTGCTCAGAAGCAATTATAAAAGAGTAAGAACAATCTCCAGAAGATCATTCACTATTTGAACATATTCCTGTTTGTTGGACATTACTTAAAGTGAACCACATTTGAGTAGCCTGCTAGAATGGAAAGAACTCGGATCTCAGCGTTAGCATGTGAAAGTTCAAGAATGAAGAAAGAACGACTACTTTACATTAGCCTACTTCTCAATTTCTGAGAAATATCGAAGATGTTTTTACCTATCCAGGAAGGCCCATTTCAACAGATAGTGCTTTTCAGAAAATCTCTCATGCACGCGATCCTAGAGTGTCTACTATACTTACTTTTTTTCGGGTGCCACACTGTAAAGATATGTGAATATTTCAGATGATATTGCATCACTTTCGTTGCAAAAGCGCAGATGCCATCACACAATGCAATACATAAAACTGCATTAATATTCCCTCCTTACCAACTTCTATAACGCCGGTGTCTAATGCACACGGCATCAGCCGATGGCACACCAAAACTAAGCCGTAATGGGATCAACATCAGTCCACCAGAGAGCCAAAGGTCGATGAGCATTTTGAAAGTACAGAAAAATTACACAAATTATTAAGAAAACGAACAGATGCAGGTATTAAGAGTGTAAGTCCAACAGTTATGTCCCCAGCAACCGAGAAAGCTCATTCTCCAAGAACAGTTTTAGTATTAGTTACGACCAGGAAAACGTAGACCTAATCAATATACCTTGCTGATTTGTGGGACGCCGTGGTATAGCGGTATGTTCTGTAACTGGAGGGTCGCAGGTTCGAATCTACCTCAAACCACCGCGTAGCGATCTTGGACAAGTTGATCACCCACAGTTGTTTGTGAGGAAGACAACTGTAGGCCTACAGGAAACTACCTCACTCATCTCATCTCTGGGTGGCATAAAGCTAATGGACTTGCCTTCGGGCAGAGAACTCGTCGTCATCATCAACATGATCATCATGTGATAAAAGTGGAAAATTAGGACTGATTTCAAATACAGCGGCTGGCTACAGGACGCCTTGCATAATATCTTAAGAAACTCCGGATTGATTTTGACCAGAGGTACGTTAATGATATCTTTATCGAACGTCAAAATCAATTCGTTATAATGTCGTCGAAAACCAGCGATAGTACCGGGCGAAAACGGTCATTGTGGATAGAAGCACTTGGGTCTTCGAACGACGAAATAGCGTGCGACGAGTAAACGAAGTGACGATCATATAGCATCGAAATTGTAATTGTAATTACGACAATTTCTATAGCTTCTGTAGTAGCAAGCTACTTCTAAGATGCTTTACACGGTCAGCTGCCAGCGCAAATGCCAAGAGTTACGTAGCAACTACAGTTTTACTACTATTTTTCTAAATATGAATGCTTTTGACTTCTTGAATACCGGTAGGTGAAGGTGAGGAAGACTGTTCCGAGCACATGGGCCAGCTACCCGAATGGCCCGATCGCCCGTTTCAGTTTTAGTTGCTGGCACAAATAGGGCCTACATCAGCGGACTTTAGCAGCGACCTATTAGGGTCGTCCTATAGCGGCATGATGTTGTCTGCGAGGTATACTGGTGGTGCGCAGTGTTTGAGACATTTGTACACCAGAAGGCAAAGTCGAAATGAAGGCACGTAGAGTTAGCTATGTATAGGACGTCTGTTAGCTGTGTACGAAATTATCACTTGGTAAAGAAATCTTCTGTAACTACCGACATGTCTCTAACCTGCTATTCGTCTTCAAATTAATTGAACGCGTCTCGCATTAATTGCTATCTGATTTCCAACTCACTTCCTGACTCACATCAGTGTGGTTTTACCAAGCATAACTCAAATGAACCATACTCACTTTCTACAATAAACTTGTTTCTGCCAACTGTCATCAACAGGTCTCTTTCCTCTGCCTGTTTGATAATTCTACATTTATCACAACATCGCACTCCACATATCTTCAATTTGGTTCGGTTTACTGACTCTGCTG
This sequence comes from Allolobophora icterica, assembly GCA_963556255.1. NCBI lineage: Eukaryota > Metazoa > Annelida > Clitellata > Crassiclitellata > Lumbricidae > Allolobophora > Allolobophora icterica. Next base: position 75,426,311 of record OY744604.1, read on the forward strand.
TCTTCTGGACTCTCTCCTCGCTCTTTTTCCGCTAAGACATCGAAAGCCTTCTCTGAATCATGCCCTCACACGTGTGGTATTCATCCTACTCCAATCAGCTAACTGACTAGAGTATCCTAAGTGGAATCTCACCTCTATGCTAAAGACACCCAATTATTCATTTCTTTCTCATAAAACTTCTTCTTCTACTTCGTAGATCATCTGGATACCCAAATCTCCTCCGGGATGACATCTAATCTCCAGTGCTTGAATTTGTCTAAAACTTAATTCATACGTATACCCCCATATATGTGACCTTCGCATAATCTGTCCTTTGCTTGTGAATGAGCTGGTTCCCGCGACTTGGTTTTGGGCGCTGTAGAAATCTCGAGATTACAATTACGATTATATCAAGATCATCACTAGACTAAATGATCCCCTCTCCAGAGCGTTGTCGTTTCCAAGACTCTTCGACATTCATCTCGGTCCAGAGCTTGTTTCCATGCTGTGTGTGGCCCAGCATAGATGACCGTCCAGTCAATGTGGGATTTTTGCATCCGACTGGTCTCTTCCTAGCGCGGTTGTGCCTGCTACAGCAGAGGTTTTCAAACTTTTTGGACCAGGGACCCCTATTGTTTTCTAGGCATAGCTCGCGGACCCAAGTATTTAAAAGTGAAAGCTCACTTAAAATTATATCAAAGTAACAGGCAGCCTATTTCCACAATACAATCTTGCTTATGACGCTGAGGACTATTATAATACAAAAAGTAACACTGAATAAATTGCTATTAACTTCCTGCAATAATTATGAAACACAGGCATTTTTAAAGAAATCAATAACATCAGTTTCACCAAAACCCATTCAGGTTAGTGGGAGGGATGTGTTTGCATTGCACAAACTGCCAATTTTTAGTGCTATGTTGCATAAGCACTGTTTTCTTACTTTTCACAAAGTTATCTATATATATACCCTGCTACAATAGAATTCTACGTTCTGCTGCCCGCCTTGTGGGCCGCATCCCCAAGTTTGGCAGAGAGTCTGCGTATGTATGAGGGATGCCCTCCACTGGCTCCTCTACCCACAGCGCATCACGTACCGAATCTCTGCCTTGGTCCGGCGGTGCTTTGAGGGCTTGGCCCTCCATACCTGCGGGAACTCTGTTGTCTCACTTCATGCTTCCAGCGTCGTTGCTCTCTCCGGTCAGCTGCGCAAGCTAACCTTATTGTTCCCCGCGCACGTACACCCATACGGCAGCGCCGCGCCTTCCCTGTGGCTGCCCCCATGACCTGGATTGGGGTCACTTCTACACGCTCTGCCAAATACCGACTGGTCATTTTACCTCAATTGTTTTCTGCTGTCCTCAAAACTGTGTTGTTCTACTGTGGTCCTGAGTAAGCAATCTTGAAGGGGCGCTATATGAAACTGCTTTAATGATAATAATTATAAAATCAGGCGAATTCCACAAATTTCTACAAGTTCAGATTTGACACAATCAGGAAATAGACCAGCATATTACACATACATCGCGCTAACCTTGGGTGCAGAAATGATCAACAGTCGATAAGCAGAAATTATTTTTTAAATTTTATTAAAACACACACGTTTTATCAAACTAGAAATGTAACGTGACTATACATCCTACTTTCGTCACTGTAGTACGCCAAGAATAACTTAATACCCAATGGGACCCGTTTGGATCAAACACTTACAGGCATACCGTAAGTAGTGTATGATTTTAATGCTAACTTGCAGCATTAATGAATATTTTCAGAACGCCCTCGCGGACCCCCGCCAAATCCTTCGCGGACCCCTCTTGGTCCGCGGACCACAGTTTGAAAAACTCTGTGCTACAGCACAGCGTGAAGTTCCCAAGCATACGTAGTTTTCTATTTTCGATCATCTCCGAGAATATCAATATCACATCCTATTAGACATTAGGGCAGAAAGTCTTTGTTTACATAATAGTAAGCAGCGAAATTATATAATTCTTTATATTTTACGATATTTCTAAAATTTAATTAGAATGGATTTCTGGATTAAAGTATTTTAGATAAATTAAAAAGTAGAGTAATGGATAACATACTGGCGTGAAGAGCAGTAGGTACCAAGATCGAACCCCGTAGACCCCGTAAGGTTTATTCAGCCTTCCACTCGCTAGGTGGCGGCGGTGGTTAAATGAATAGTAGGCCGTGATGGCGCCCTGTAGCTGCCGTTCAAATAGTTATATTCGACTCCTGTGAAACTGTTATCATGTGCTTCTACTGTGTACATGTATGTAAGGCGCCATGCGTGGCTGCCGTTTCTACTATATGTATGTTCACTGTACAGCGGTGTGCGGTTAGCAGGCGCTTAAATAAAGAAAAGATTATTATTATTATTATTATTATTATTATTATTATTATTATTATTATTATTATTATTATTATTATTATTGTCATCGAATAGGAAACAATGGAGTGTGTTTACCAGGACGATCGCTAGAGCTCCACGAGCTGACAGCACAGGGTGACAAGGTGATTATTGTAATTATAATAATTAGCTTTTTTGCCCTGAGGTACTTCGTTCCCTCAGGGTCTTAGAGATTAAAATAGTCGTTTTTTCCGGAACGGTTAACCCTCGTCCAAGTCAAATTATTATTATTACTATTATTATTATTATTATTATTATTATTATTATTATTATTATTATTATTATTTTTATTATTATTATTATTATTATTATTATTATTAAGTCTTCTGTAGTCTGCTCTATTTGGCCCATGGTTCCCTTAACTGACCGATAATCCGAACTCTCACACCAATTAGCCATCCAGTAACTATTAATAGAGATTAGGCTACTGGGCATTGTAACACAGACCAAAGACACATGCAATTCAAGAAGGAAGCCCAAATTGCTAATAGCAAAATTATATAGCACTATTACTTAAAATATTTACGGACAACGTCCAAATTGCAAAAATTCTTGTAAGACAGAGCTAGATACAGTAAATACTAAATAGGAAAAAATGTAGTTAATACGAAATATAGTTGTTAACTTCAAACTACTTGATAAAAATAGTTATAACTATTTTTAACTACTTCTTCAAAAGTAGGCTAGTTATGACATCTGGACAACTACCTTTATAGTAGTTATAACTACTAGTTAGTAACTACAGTAGTTAAAAGTGCCCATCGCTGCTAATTTTGTTTTGGATTCCACATAATTTTATACCATTTAATTAACTTTTAATTTAGATTTATCTTGTTCACTTCTTTTTTCTTGATCGAAGTAATTGATTAGAATATTGATTGAAAGACTTTTATAATGACATTTATTGTGATAGTATTGAACCTTAGGTGGCCCTACATAGCGGGACTTTTTATCCCTTCTGGGTCTCCTTTTGTTGCAAATGCTGATACTGTTATTGTATTGTATTGTATCTAAACATTTATAAAGCGCCTCTCACAGTATTCGCTAATCAGAGGCGCTCCCAGTGCGAAAGACCCAGTGAATAGAAAGAGGTTTTAAGACAGCGGAACGAGGCACTTGGGCCACCAGCTAATAAAGAGGCACGTGTCAATGGAGGAAGTTGATTCCATAGAGCAGGACCAATGCAAGAAAAGGCTCGAGTTTTGGCCATAGTGGTCCTGGCTCGTGGTACAAGAGGATCATGGCGATTAAGCGATCGCAATGGACGGAGGGAAGTAGCTGAAATTGGCAGACGAAAAATATCACAGAGGTACTTCGGTGCTAAGCCTGTACAGGACCGAAGGACTAAAGTGAGAACCTTCAGCTGAATCCGAGCAGTAAGGGGAAGCCAATGAAGATGATCGAACATGAAAGAGGAAATATGAGACCAGCGAGGAAGTCGGGCTATTAAGCTGGCTGCGGCATTTAAAACAGTCTGGAGGGGGGAAAGACGGACTTTTGGCAGCCCAATCAAAGCAGAATTACAGTAGTCAATTCTGGAGCAGATGAAGGCGTGGATGATAGTGGTAAAAACGGAGGAGGAGACAGAGCGTCGGATTGCTCTAAGCCGTCTCAGGTGAAAGTAAGAAGAACGGGTAAGATTAGCAATGTGTTCAGAAAAGGTGAGCATACTGTCAAGGACAACACCAAGGTCACGGACACTAGAGAGAAAATTGAATCATGGGAATTTCTCAGCAAGAAGTGGGAAGTCTGACGAGTACCAAACCATATAAGCTGCGTCTTAGTTGGGTTCAAAGAGAGACGATTAGAAAACAGCCAAGGTGTAGGCTAAATCACGTGAGAGAGCATCAATGCGTCCAGTTAATGCAAGCTGTGCAGAGGGAGTGCCATGAACGAGCGCTTGGGCGTCGTCTGCATAAAGATGACCAGTTGATAAGTGCTTAGCAATATAGCGGAAATGTCAGCCGTGTATATGAGGCAAAGGAGAGGGCCTAAGACAGAGCCCTGTGGCACCACAAATTTAACTCTGACCCAATGGATTCTGGAGTCTCCGCAGATAACCATTTGCGTACGATCAGAGAGGTAAGACCGGAACCAAAGAAGTGGAAGGCCATGGATGCCACATGAGGTTTCAAGTCGCTGCAATAAGATGTCATGATCTACCGTGTCAAAGGCAGCAGAGACATCAAAGAGTGCTAACAGAGAGAGTTCCGATCGATCAATAGCAGAATAAATGTCAGAAAGTATGGAGAGCAAGACCGTTTCAGTGGAATGATGAGTTATGTCATACTGCTTTGTTTTCAAACGGCTTCAATAAAAGATTTGGTTGATTGATTGATTGATTGATTGATTGATTGATTGATTAAATCCAGTTGTAGTAAACGAAATTCTAAGGTCATGAACATGGAACCAGCGCATTGGAGGACGTGCCTTTTAGTCACTGTATATGCGCCGGTAAAAAATTTAACTGCATGGTAATAACTGAGAAGTGTGTGCGAACAGCTTTCGTTTCATTTTCTGATTGGTGTTTCGTATCCTCCCACGTGGCACAGTGGGAAATCCAAAACAGAAAATGAAAAGAAGTCTTTATAACTATAAAGTATTTAGCCTAGTCCTACACTATAGCTGACTAATGCGAGTTGGTAGATTCTAGTTATATGAACCAAGTTTGTGAATGTTTATAATAATCATTTATAGTTAGATCGGTGTGATGTTAATACCGGTATTAATTTTAACGACAAGCTTTGTGATGGGTGAGTTATTTTTAGATGGAAATTCTATCAAAATAAAATGTGTTATCAGGGCCTTTTTAAGGTCGTCGTAGGCCCTAGGCAATCTGTCAACTCTGCATTATAGCAATATTTTCAGTTGAAAACGACCTAATGCTGAAAATTAAATTTGAAGACGTTATAACATTATGTGATTTTGCTAATGCAAAGAGCCGCAGGGTTCACATGATCAATCAACCAATCACCATTTATTGTTAACCAATTTTAAACAGTGCTTACAAAACTGTGCTTTGAGTAGCACTGTAACAGGGAGCACAGATGAGGCTCATCGAGAACATCGACAACTGTTACAGTTGGGGTGGGAATTGGCCAGTCTGACGGTGCCATGAGTTCTCCAATCGGGTTGGCGATGTCCGATTGTCTGTTAAGATGATTAGCGATCAATTATCGCCCCTTTTCAAAGAACAAAACGCAGCAAATAAGCATGAAATGCTACTCATTCTCTTTCGCCAGATGGCCAACTTCGTAGTTTTTGCAGTGCCAGCTGACGAATAAAATAGAACACTGACTTTTTAAATACACTTACAGAACTTACAGATTCATTATACTGTAAGCTTAATATTTAACTTTTTAATTAAATATCTTGAATTATTACGGATTTTAATTAAAAGACGTTTGAAATATTATACATTTTCGCGAATAAGTTGAAAAATTATGAATTTTTATGGACGGGTGACCAGAGCTCCGCGGACCGTCACCACTTTGAGAAACACTGCATTAGCTGGTACTTAGACATCTTTAAGACGTGTGCATGAAATATATTTATTCATCATTTTTCGTTTAATCGGGACAATGTGCGAAGTCCTCAAAGTGTGAGTGCAGTAGAGTTCGATGTTAACCCAAGATGTCACTAGGCATATTTAAATTATTAATCCTGCTAGAGTTATAGTGGGGTTAGTATCCTTCTCACCAGGGGCGGAGACTTAGGGGGGACAGGAGGGGACGGTCCCCTCCTAAATTTTAGGTGGAGGGGACAGAGGTGCTTATATCCCCCCAATATTTGAATATATCAGAAATATTTCATGAATATCATTATAAATTTTTACAGTATTTTCCACTCAGCAACAGTATAACAATAACACTAATGAACTTTATATATTAAACGGAAGATAGGCGCAGGACTCTGAACCTACGTGAATATATATATTCTGTATATATATACTATGCAGACGCAGACTGACTGAAAATATAAAAAGGCACAGCCAGAGGATGAATCATCAGCACAGTGGATCTCCACAGCTAGAAGGATACAAGGCGAGAGAGAAACCAAGCGGGTATGGAAGACGAATAACCAAACAAGGAGAGAGTAAAATGATGACCTAATAAGAGAAAAATGAGAAAGGGCTGGAAGCGAAGGAAGACGGAAGGCATTACATTCAAAAACACTTAATTGGACTGACTTACATAGGCTCAAATATAATTTGTTTTCAACCTGTCCCCAAACCCAGCGGTGCAGGTTGTTGGTAACATGTAGAACATGTTTATGAATATGCATTCAGTTTAGCAAGAAAGTGTCAAAACATTGTCAAACGTAGATTGTCAAAGAGATCGATCATCGACGGTCGACAAACCACGTGTACCATTCCTAAAACATTTCTGCTATTGTTTCCTGTTCAGCAATTCAGGACCTTCTTGAGCAATGATGATAAGATGACAGCTTAAAATGCTACCATTACAGTGTGGAAATTTAAAAAATTTTCCTTGATGGGGATGGGGCACATCCCCCTCCCCAAACCCCTCCCCCTGCTCGGCGCTCCGCGCCTCGTCGGTCGTCCTTCGGCCGACCAACATATCCCCCCAAACCCAGGCCCAAGTCTCCGCCTATGCTTCTCACTCGCCCAATTTAGATTTCTGAGTATGTGAAGACGAGCCTAGGAGTTCCCCCTGGAAATTTTCTCCCGAAATCCGCCATTGCTTCAACTGCCTTTGCTATTGTAAGTTCCACCCACCTCGACTCCTTGAAGCAGTCATTGTCCCAAGTCACTAGGCTTCCCATGCAGGCCGACAAATTCTCGCGCATTTTCTCTTCGTCATCTCCCACCACCGAGATCAATCAGATCATGTTCTCTTTCATCTGATTATTTGTTATTTAGTTTTTCTTATGTTACATTCTAATCCCTCAGCTTTCCCTTCTCTGGCCGAAATGTTTACATTTTCCTAGATGGCTTTTATTTTGTCTTATGATCAGGTCTATGTCTCCGAAACCTAAGGTTATTGATTCTGCTGCCATGTACCGCATTTCCTGTTCCATGGCCTCGGATTTTGTCCATTACTCGTTTGAGAGTAATGGAATACTCTTTCCTAAGTAATAAGCAGAGTTTCTGTAAGTTTAAGTTTGTAGTAACAGTAAGAATCAAGTTGCAGTAGGCCTAATACTGGAAACCACAGCTTTCGCCATAGAATGCCTAATTATACTTCTTCTGCAAACACTAAAGCTTAATATCAACCTACTTCATATGATAACCGGATTTTAATAGCACAAGTCCAACATGTATTTTGTTGTAAGTTGATAGTTACAGATTAACCAAATCAAGGTGTAGACCTACTGAAGAAAAATTGTTGCTTTTATTTTTGTCTGTCGTCCACAAAAGGATCCGATGACGAGAATCTTCTTCCAGTATCAATTGGTGCTTATTAGGTTCAGCTGCTAAATCTTCGGAAGACTTAGACCTACTCCAGCTCGTGGGTATCATAAATCGCAATGTTACTTACTGCGGTTTGTCAATGAGATTGTCAATAAACACGAAAAAATAGCCTATATTATCAATTCAATCCAGCTGAATCTACTCAGTTTTGTTTAAAATTTATTACAGATAAATCGAGGTTAACAGCGTGTTACAGCACATAATGTCTTTAAACGTCAAGTACTGATGGTTAGTTACAGATTAATTAAATGAATTTCGCTCAATACATAACGGTTCTATTAACAGCGGTATTAGATCTGCCTCCATAATGTAAACAATCATGCAAGCATTAAATCCGTGACGAATTGCTTCCTTCAGTAAAAGAATATGTGCACTCAGCGGTGCCGCCAGGCTTTAAAAAATTGGACGCACACCCTTCCCGTCTCCTCCCATCCACACCGTCCTCTGTCTGCCACTAGTAGTCTCACACTGAAAATGACTCAGAGTGACTCATAAAAGTACAGCATAACACATGCATATGACATCATATGATATAATTTATACATACTGTATGGTAAACTAAAATTACACAGTGAATTTGTCAAAAATATTGATGCGTTGCCTAATCCTTGTGTTGATTTGATTTGGTGGGTGGACGCACGTGCGTCCAGTGCGTAACGTAACGCTGCCGGCGCCTCTGTGTGCACTGTTTATATATCAGACATATACATTTCTTCAGATGCTGCCATCTGGAAAATGTTACCTTGTACTACTACTAATAATAATTTTTTTAATTACACATTGCACCAAAGATATATTTATCAAACTTGTCACTTTCGCGAGAAAGTTACAACTATCTAAAATAAATAAAAGTATTAGAGTGAATCGAACATTCTTAATATTCTTAACAAACGACAGTAAACTTGTCAGATAAGTTATTGATTAACTGAAATTGAAATAAGCTACTAATCCGGCTACGTAAAATGCAGTCAGTGTTGCATTCTGTTTAATAGGGATCTTTGTCAATCACCATAACTGACACAACAAATATGCCTTCCTGCACAAATGTTCATAGTCTTTTGGTTGGCATGGAGGTGGTTGCTAAAGCCGGCGGAGGAATGCATACACAGTTGGACGATCTAAATCGCGTTCAACAAGATGCATGTAGTCATTTGCGTAGACTTGTTGCCTGAATTCATTTGGCACTAAATACCCAGAAGTCGTATCAGAATGACGACGTCTTAGTGAAGAATGGTTAGGATCGTAATGAATAAGATCAAGGTACTCGTGTCGCCGAGACGGATATCGGAATTTATTTGGTAATAAATACCGGTATTTGGAATCACGGTCATGGGATCTGCTATGTGGAAGAGTAGGACAGTCCACTAGATCTAGGTAATCATGTACACGTGACGGGAGTTTGAATTTATTTGGCACTAAATACGCAGATTTTGGATCAGTATCAGGAGACCTAACAAATGAATTAATGGGATTATAATCGACAAGATCCAGATACTCATGCATCAATTCATTTGGCAGCAAATACCCGGAAGCGGATTTAGTCTTTTTGGATCTGACTGGCATCTGTCTTGGACAATTCTCAGCATGATCCAGGTAAGCAGGTGCGTCTCTCGATTCATTTGGTGCCAAATAGTTGAAAGCTGATCCATGCTCAAAGTCAGTGTTCTCTGGTATAACTTCGTAATTGACTTCGGCCTGCTTCTTCTTTCCTTCAGGAATGATTGCAATGTTTGCCGTCGAATTACTGCTATAAGGATGAAAATGTATGTTGGGCATCGATGATGTAATAGCTGGTTGCCGGTAACTGGTAGATATCTCTCGTGCAGTAAATTGTGGCTGAACGTTTTGATGCCCAGTGTTTAAGGCTACATTTCGGGAAAAGTGTGCACAAATACATATCTTTTTCTCTCTTTTTGCAGAGAAGCCTGTCTTCTTTTTCTTCGTTTTCGCTCTTTTGGCGACAGCCTTCTTGCGCAGATACGACGCTATAGCAGTGAATTATTTTCACAGGCAGTAAAATATTTGTTTACAAATCCGATATATAGGCCTACATGATAAATGTGCATCAGAGTCAATATAAAACTATTTTCAAGATAGTGTAACATTTCAAAATGCCTGTAGAGACGTATACTTACTCATAGGATTGAAATTTGCTAATTAGACACTGTTTCCATGTCGAATTGAGGTATGATATACTGAGTGACAGATTGCTTACATAAATGTCACTCAATCCATTGGTAACAATCTTGCCTGTATTATTGGGCAACCACTGATTATACAGTCATTTTTGACGTTATATCTTCTTGTATGATCCATCTGTAAATTAGGACAACGTACATAAGGATTGAATTATTATGTTCGTACTCGAAATGCTCATATGCTTTTCCATAGGCCTATAACCGTGTTGTTAGATCGTGTAGCGATAACAATTATCAGATTTATTGTGATACGAGAAGGAACAAAATCTGTTAAAGTTTACTCTTGACAGTTTGTTTAACAGCGAACAAATGTTTACCTCTGAATCGTGTGAACGCACACACTCCGCAAGTAATCATCAAAAGGATAACGACAAAGCTACCCATTGCTATACAAACAATGATTAGCGTAGTTGTCCGTTCATCTAGAAAAAACATAATATGGAGTTTTTTATTTGTGAAACTGGGGTCAACATTTAGTATATTATTGTTTAAGGGCGCGCAGGACTCACGTCTGGAAATAGGCCTATGCGAAACGAAAAATCTTCCGACCAGTATTACTGGACAATTGCACCAACGAGATATTTGTTCTAGTTTCTGTCGATAAATTTGTGGAGTTATTTATGCTCTACACATACTGCCCAGCGTCAGTTTCTGAAGAAAGACTGGGATCTTTATATTTCTCATCTGACTGCATGCGGATTCGTCCAGACGCCAACAATAATTTTATAGCGTATATTTACAGTTAAAAGCTGATATTTGTGCAAATACAACTCGAGACTGAAAGAGGTATTAAAACCGCCAGTTCCACGTTTTGAGCGTTTTCATCAGAAAGGAGTTCACTTGTTGATTTAAGTATTAAAATCCTCAGCGGGATTCGTGATAATGAAGGGTGTCTCTTAAACTGCTCTACTGAAAATTGAAATATAAAGGGTAATTGGAGCAAAGACACCTACAATTTGTTAGTTTGGTTAAAAGTTAGTTTGATGAAGGCTGGAATGCGCCTTCCAATTCTTCTCGACATAACGGACACCCGCCTTAACAGCTGCTCTACCTACTCTCTGGATCGGAATCCTCTGGAAACCGGACTCGGACCTCTTTGGACTACTGTTTATAGTAGAAAACCCCCTCTGACTTGACGCAGCGCTCGCGAATAAGCTGGTGCCATGCGCTTGGTTTTCGAGTAGCGCTCTTCACGTTTGGTGATTTGATTACGATTTAGTTTTGACCTAATTGCTAATTTCAGTACGTGGACTTCGCGTAACCCCAGCCTACAAGGCTTTTAGGGCGCAGATGACTGTAGGAGTGTAGGTGGCCAGATGATAAATACTAAAGCTGGACATGAACCTATCGGTGAAGACTGGCATCTTGAGTTTTGAATTGGTCATTAAAGAGAATGAGGTGGAGCATCTTGGAAAGTATACTGCACTCAGTAAAAGTAACAGTTAACTGAGTAAGCTTTCAAGTTAGTCATCAATCAATCGCTTGTACGTGACTTTGGAGCTCTGAACTACTTCAAATAGTGTGGACATGCAAATAATGAAGCCAAACTTTATCATAAGTCGGTGGGGATTGAAAACCGACCGCAATAGGTGATCTTTTCTGTCAGGGTCGGAGTTTAAGCGCTTGGCTTACGATTAAAACACGAAAGTGCCAGAAATCCAACTTTGGATGCAAAAATTCTCTTCTTCAGATTCTTGAGCATGTTCAAAGATCCAATGGCACCACTCCTATCGATATTGGTTCCTCCTTTTGTTTACGAATCTATCAATCATCATGAAGTCCGTCATAATTCGTTTTCATCTTATTCTCTTTCGAGCTAGCTGAGGGGACTTCGAGTGAAGACCATGAGAAAGTTTTTTATGCATACGTGCTTCTAGCATCAAGCAATATTACGGCCTATCTAGTACTGACGCGAGCTTGGAAGTAAACGGTATGCATGCGACGCGCTGACTCCGCGTGAAGAACATTAAGTTTCGTCCGTTGCTGGTTAAAGCGTCTAAGACTTGAAAGGAATGAGTGTCTCCTAATGACCGACTATTGAATACGAGACTTTCATATTAATTTATTTAACTCGTTTTGTACTGATTCGGTACTTAAAAAACTCGGAAACGCAGATTATGTCTTCAGTTAGCTTACCATTTACATTGTTGACAGTTTCAGTGTGTGATAACGTTTCAATGATAACACCTATTTCGAAAAAATCATTTTTCTTTACCGCGCAGTATTTAAAACGAGTTTTATATAAATTGTCAACTGCTGGACAGCAAGATCTTGTCATGCTAGAATTAAGTCTAACATTATATCCTAGAAAATTCCATTAGTCAAGTCTAAAAACAATTTCATTTTCAGATGACTGACGTCTCAAGTAGGCTTTAGACTATTGAAAAAAGTAACAATTTACAACAAAGACAATTTTTTAAAACGATCTTACAGCAACGCCGTTCGCACGAATAAACACACTATACAGTATACAAGGCATAAGTTTGATTTTTCTCTCACCATTTGAACAATTTCCCAAAACTCCAACCCACTTATCATTTATGCAGGCGAAATGCCACGTTTGACGACTGCTATAGCAGCCTATGACAATTGAATCACCGTTTCGTTTAAGCCAACCATCTTTCGGCGGAATGATATCTGAACAACCGACGGCTGCAAGCAAGCAAATCGTTTAACTAAGGCTAATCATCGCCCTTGTACATTATTGTATTTCTTTGTTGTGATTCCATCGTTTTATTCTGTATTCTGTAGTGTTCAAAGCAAAACTTAATGAACTTTCAATAATAATTCATGAGTTACGGAATATTATGCAAAAGGCAAAATATTGCTGAAAGTCGGTAAATGTTAAGAAAGACCTGCAACATCTCCGAGCGGTAATTAGAGGCCACATGCGTTCAATGCTAATGAATTATTTGTCTTTTGTTTTGTATAATACCATCGTTATCTTAACCTTAATCTTAATTGTAATCGCTAATTCGAAAATTTGAAAGTGCGACTCTAAAGTAGGCCTAACAATAGGCCTACTTTAAAGTACTTTAACCGTAACCATAGCAACACATCATGTACTTGATCTCCATAAAGCCACCCGATCATTCATTGTAAGAAAATAAATTTCCTCTGAGCATGACTTCATTCGGTATCAAGAAAACACATGTTTACGAAGTTCCGCTTACAATAATTTCAGCTACGCGACGATGACCCCAAACATATCAGCGCTGCTGTCGAATTCCATTTATATGGGGTAAACTTATAGAGTAAAATAATGGCTCAAAATGATTTGAATGACAATAGGTATCAGACGATAATGCTGTCTATTTTACTAGTTGACCGCAGTAAGACAAGTTCTGTCATTTTGTTCTAGTTATGCAACGTGTTGCAACCTGATGAAAACTATCAAAGAATGAGCAATGATACTTGTGAAACTGGCTAACGACACAATAGTGCTTTCATCGTTAGATATTCAGTGCAAAATACGCTACGTGGTTCTCTGATACATAAATGGTGTTTGAACTAGAGGCTACCCATCAGGGGCGCCCGCAGGCGGACGCACTGGACGCACGTGCGTCCACCCAACAAATCAAATCCACACAAGGAATAGGCATCGCATCGACATATTTGCTAAACGGCAATACGAAATGTTAAAGCATTAGATGTTATCTAAATTGAATTTTTTCTAACGAGTCACTCTGAATCATTTTCATTGTATGACTTCGAGCGGCGGACAGGAGACGGGTAGGATGGGAGGGGAGCTGAGGGGTGTGAGTCCAATTATCTTGGAGTGTGCGTCCAATTTTTTCAAGCCTGCGGGCACCCCTGCTACCCATATCAGGTTTCATACAGAAAATAACTCAAACGCCTTGGGATTCTAGTAATTTATCAACTATCAGTAGGGCCCATTGCTTAAAAAGATACATACACTTTTTACATATAGGGAATCAGTGGTTAAACTGCTTAAGATTGTCATAAAACATTCTTGATCACATCAAAACTTGTTGAAACATATTAGGCCTATACAGTATGAAATAGGGCCCACAAGATTTTACTACGATAATTCGAAATTGCTTACCCACCTTTGAGTTTCAAAATAAACACGTGTGAATAGTAATTCCTGTCCCTCTCAGAGTTGGAATATAATATTATGTTTAAAACATTTCCAGTTGATTTATACAGGGCCTTTTCTCTTGACAATTCATTTGCACAAATGGAAATATGTCGGTTTCCCATTTTATCAATAATCGTGCCGTACTGCCAGCAGTCCACACCTTGTTTCTGTGCATCAGTTAGATGCCTTGCAACGAAGTCAAATAAAGTAATGATGATAGTTTGACCAATAGGTGCTTCAATGATCCACGGTTGATATTCTGTGCCACACATTCTTCCGCTAAATGATGAAGATATTATGTGAGTCGTAGTTTTACTTGTAGTCACTACGCATGAACGTTGCTCATCTACAACTGAACACCACAGGAACATTCACTCGTTTGAGTAAACGTTTATCCTCAAAAGAAAGGTCTATAGAGCTGGTTTCCAAGTTAATTAGAAATACAATTCAATAAAATAAAAAACGCCCATGCTAACAAAATGACGCTGGCAAAGATGTTTTTAAAATTACGCGCCTGATATTATCGTGGGTTATTATCCCTTATGCATTTCAAATTATATTTTTGCCAAAGGCAAAGCCAATGATTAACAAATTTTGTTATTCGACTGCTAGCAATACAGCTAACAATCTGTTATTTCACTGCAGCAAATTAGCGGAATAATTTATTAGAGTAATTTCGCTGTTTTCCTTTAATTGATACCTAAAATGACGTATAATTAGTTTAAATCCTGGAATTAAGCTATCTCATTTCGATGACTCTAATTTAGCCGAATGTCAACCAATTATAGTCTGATCCACCAAACTCTTACAGTGTTTGCCTCCGAGATACGGTGGGAGAAAATTGAAGCATTACAGTATTTCCTTTCGGTTCTATTGAGAATAAAGCGATTTCCCAAGGACATCAGAATACATTAGCCGTCTTTATCTTACACAGGTGCGTTATATCGATTGATTTGTGCAATCAATGACGGCGACATAAAAGCCTTTAATCGTAAGAGATTGCTTTTTACTACAGTAATACAGAACAACCGTACCAGTAATGCAGCTGTAACTGACTTCAAGGTAAACGCTTAGGCCAGGAAAACAAGGCTTGATATTTTCAGCCGAAATTTCAGAAGAACGAACTTCGCATTCACTTCTTCCGGAGCACTTGCGATGCAATATTACTAATACATCGGCTGAGCAGCCAAAATAGCGCGGATCATCACCAGCCACTGATCTATGTGCATCAACCTCTTCAGCCGTTATACATCGGCCAATGCGCATCCGTCCATAGTCCGCTCTTTCCATTAGAATTACTTGATTTTTTAGGCATCGAGGCTGAAACGTCTCAGACATGCAGTAATCCTCTGCTGAAACTATTAAGTAAAATCACTTTCGACACAAAAAATAAGTAAGCAGAAAATGTGACAGGCTCACACAGTCTAACTAAAATTACAAAACCATTCCCGATAACGCAACAAGTGGTGAAATAACCTTCAATCAGTTGTAACACTTTCTATTATAATTAGGTATAAAATCTACCGTGGATCGTCTAGGTAATTGTAATTAAGAGTTTACATTGTGCGGTTTCGAGATAAACTAATGAGAGTTTCAAGACATCTAGATGTCAATGAATGGCGTCGCCATAGAAAAGTGTCCGAATCTGATCTTTGTGGACCTTATTTCATTCTTTCCACTCATTCCTTTTTAGATAGACACAAAAAGATACTCAAAGCACCCAGACATATCTAAACACCAATGATATGCGACAACACCTTAGCTACAATTTAAGCCACGACAATTCTGTTCTCTAGGATCAGAATATTATGAACACCTCTATGGGCGTTCATAACAAGACTGTATAAATCCACTTATGAGTCTGTCTTGAAGAAGAACTATATAAATTTGTGATAACAATTACAATTGTAAAACAACCCTTAAATATTAGCATATATAGTGTCATGTTGCATTTATTAAATAAACTGCTCAATGAGGAAAAACCTTTATTTGAAATACGCTACCTTTAAATTCGTCTACTCGCCCTCTGCTCCTTACTCGCCCTCATAATCCTACTAAACATTATTGCACTCGATCAGTGGAAGTGTTTTAAACATACCGGTAATATTATATTCCGGGCGTTCTCGGTGGCTGATTTCTTGAAATCACTGCCCAATTTAATGTGTGCTGTCAGTTCTGCAATGCCAATGAAGTCTAAGCTTGAGACTCGTCGGTCTCAACTTGTCTACCAATTGAACTTGACTTAAGGTTTCACGTACCATCGGATTTCAACCTGGCTTCTCCAACATCTGTGACTCTGGATTACAGTTTCATTTGAACTGATCAGCGATTGATGCCTTGTGCATTTTGATAACGGCGCTATTATATAGTATATACTATATAGGAGATTAGCTAATAACAGTGGTTATACTGCCAGTAAATACCTTCTCCAGCGGTCACGCCAATTGCTAGACGAATCAAGTCGCGGAAAATATCGATAGTCGTATGCAAGAAAACGCATAAAAACAATACTGCTGATAAAACACTTCAAAACGCAGAGTCAGTCACAGTACAAATCCGAAGCAAAGGAAGGTTATGGAGAGAATTTCATCATCCATCCTTTGGTCCACTCGATACAACTGCGCAATGATTTAAGTGTAGCGGTTATATTCTCATATCGTGATTCGTTATTTTTGGCACTAGCTTGGAAGTTCTAAACCCTCCGCAGGTTCTAAACTTTAAAAGTAAAAGTCGAGTTACAGTAATCTAGGGGACTGGAAACCAGTGCATTAGCCACAGAACGCCTACGGTAATTGAACTGCTTGTTCAAATAGCCTACTGATGCTTGATTAGATGTCAGTGATATCACTCGGCTTGATATGATATCTGATTTTACCTGCACACGCCCTGCAGATATTTTGTTGTAAGGTGATAGGCTTTATGTTATATATTTACCAAAGGAAGGTTTATTGAAAGAAAAGCTTGCTGCTGTTATTTTTGTCTGTCGCCCAAAAAAGATCTGACGAGGGGAATCTTTTTCATGCGTCAGTTGGTGTTTATAAAGTTCAGCGGCTCAATATTCGGAAGACCTAGGCCTACCCCAGCTCATGGGTGTCGCATATAGACCTATGATTAAGACACCCACTTTTGGTATTTATATATGAATGAAAATGTGTTCAACTGCGTATCTACGACGACCTCAACAAAGGAACTGTAGCGTGAATTGCTTCGGTGAAGGACTACTTGTGGTCAAGCTGTTTATAGGCCTATCTTTGCTTAAGTGACTGCTATTCGTTTCTAAAACTTTATAAAGTGGAAAACACTATTTGCCATAGGGGCCTGAATTTTGAAATAGGGGTTGACCAGTTCAATATTACCGGCAAAATTAATCCACGCAGTTAACTAATGTCTGTAGGCAATACAATGCAGAGTTTGTAGCCCCCATGGAGCAGCACCGTACGTTGTTTGAGGCATCTGGTCCGAGGTCATAATGAGCTAAACCAATAAAAAACTGAAAAAGGAAAAAAACACTATGGTATTTCGCAGTATAGGCTACACTTGAAACATGAGCATAGGGGGCCTATAGCTATGTTCAAATGACTCTTGCATTTGCACTATGTGAGTTACTAATGAGACTTCACTTCGCTGTAGATTGTGTAAGAAGTGGTTAATAAGGATCAAAATATCAGTTATAACGGCTGGGGCTTGAATTTGGACCTACGAGGTGGCTAATTGTCACCCACCTACGAAGCGACAAATTTAGGAAATTTCACTCAGCTTTTACAGCAACTTCTAACTGATAAAGGATTAAATACTTACTTAATGCTTACCATAAGCCAAAGACGATACTAAAATAACACTAAACATCTCCATGACTCTCTAGCACAACACATAATAGCTAACTGATATGTATCTGCGGTTGAGCTAGACCTAAACTATTTCTGGAACAGGATATTATACTGTTTACACACATAGACTACAGTCTGCATTTTAAGCTATGTGCCTAACTGTTTAAACTTCCTGTCATGTGATGTACTTTTGTAGTCCAGTTTAGGTTTAGGTTTTATTGCTCGTTATACGCTCTTCTCAACAATACTCATAAAAGTCGTGGTCTAGTGGTAGAATGAATTTTCCTTTGAAAAGCGTAGCCACTCAGTTAAAGCCGGCAATATACTCTAAAGTTGCCTGTGTATGCACATAAATATTTATACATCAGGACAAATGCTATAGCGCATTTACATACAGACATACAAGTCATTCCGCTGAGATGCAAAACGACCGGAAAAAATCGGACGACAGAACATAACGCAAAATCTTTTACCAACCAATTCACCTACTAATAAAGGATTACGGGCTGAGTTTGCCACGTGTGGCTTGAGAGTCCACCCAGGTTAACCCAAATACTAACCGGGCTCAAGTTGTCTTAACTTCAGGATGCTTGTCATCGTCCTATCACCAAAGCCAAGCGTTTGCAATTTGCATTGGCCTAGATATGATTATCTCTACGAGTAAACATTCGAGTTTACACATACAGATCATCAGATAAGCAACAGATATGCAGTCATCATTAATTATGTTTCACTATTCCTAGACTGCATTTTCGTTTCGCACATTATTAAGTGACAAGATATAAGGGTTCTCCTAAATCATTATGCAGTAGGCAGTTATGAATTGAAGGGCTTGCCGCAGTAACCAGGTATGTCGGATTTTTTTAGTTTTGGGAAAATGGCTTCAAAGCTTTGAACCGGGTTGCAAAATGCCATACGTTGGCAAACTATTTTATCCAAAAGCCAATCCAAAAATAATCAGATTTGCAGCAAATTTGCAGGGTATATAGAACACGATATTCGAAGTATGCTGGCATACTTTTTCACATAAACCAGGTAGTCGACATACCTGGTTATTGAGGTAAGCCCTTCAATTATGCTTCCTTCTTCCCTTATAGCATTTTGATAGGTTCGTGAGCAATTGTGAACCTTTATATTGCAATACACAGTCGGCAGGTTCTCCCTTGCTGCCCTCTGTGTAGTTCTGCTGCTTATCTTATCTTATCTTATCTGGACATTTATAAAGCGCTTCTTTCAGCAGGGCTTACAGAAGCGCTTACAACGTGACAGGCCCGTAAACAAGTAATTCTTTAGGCAGCGATGTGAGGCAGGTGTGATCCCCTCTAGAATCCTACAACGGATTGCAGGGAAAAGGTCATTCCATAGTAAGGGACCCCGTACTGCGAAAGCCCAATGCTGGGCCAGGGAAGTTCGCGAACGAAGGACAAAGAGATTAAAACGAACGGAGGAACGAAGAGGACGAGAAGATTGGGCAGAGAGCGGTTCACACATCAAATCACAGAGATATTTAGACACTAGACCCTGCTGGGACTTAGTTACTAAGAGCGATTCCTGAAATCTGATCCTAGACGCCACAGGAAGCCAATGAAAATCATTAGTTATCTGTTATCGGAACTCTTCAATATCAAATATCGCAATCACATTCATACTGCTATCAAATTGAACTAAATAAAATTTAACGTAATAAGTACTTGCAGGCTACAGTACTATCTCGCATAAAATTATTTATTAATTCAAATTTGTGTCTGTATTTTGGATGTCAGCTGAAGTTCTGAACCACTGCCGTTCATTGGGTTCATACAGGTTTCTCGTTTTGCTTCTGATGGCAGGTAATGGGCGGCGACAGGCGATAGCTGACGTGGGCCATGCAGACGCGGTTGTCGGAGGTACAGTCGTCTAGTTCGTAGGTGTCGTCTTCCTTTTTGACAGATGAACAGAGAGACCGATTCACACATATGCTAACCTAACTTCGAAATAAAATGTGCTCAGAAGCAATTATAAAAGAGTAAGAACAATCTCCAGAAGATCATTCACTATTTGAACATATTCCTGTTTGTTGGACATTACTTAAAGTGAACCACATTTGAGTAGCCTGCTAGAATGGAAAGAACTCGGATCTCAGCGTTAGCATGTGAAAGTTCAAGAATGAAGAAAGAACGACTACTTTACATTAGCCTACTTCTCAATTTCTGAGAAATATCGAAGATGTTTTTACCTATCCAGGAAGGCCCATTTCAACAGATAGTGCTTTTCAGAAAATCTCTCATGCACGCGATCCTAGAGTGTCTACTATACTTACTTTTTTTCGGGTGCCACACTGTAAAGATATGTGAATATTTCAGATGATATTGCATCACTTTCGTTGCAAAAGCGCAGATGCCATCACACAATGCAATACATAAAACTGCATTAATATTCCCTCCTTACCAACTTCTATAACGCCGGTGTCTAATGCACACGGCATCAGCCGATGGCACACCAAAACTAAGCCGTAATGGGATCAACATCAGTCCACCAGAGAGCCAAAGGTCGATGAGCATTTTGAAAGTACAGAAAAATTACACAAATTATTAAGAAAACGAACAGATGCAGGTATTAAGAGTGTAAGTCCAACAGTTATGTCCCCAGCAACCGAGAAAGCTCATTCTCCAAGAACAGTTTTAGTATTAGTTACGACCAGGAAAACGTAGACCTAATCAATATACCTTGCTGATTTGTGGGACGCCGTGGTATAGCGGTATGTTCTGTAACTGGAGGGTCGCAGGTTCGAATCTACCTCAAACCACCGCGTAGCGATCTTGGACAAGTTGATCACCCACAGTTGTTTGTGAGGAAGACAACTGTAGGCCTACAGGAAACTACCTCACTCATCTCATCTCTGGGTGGCATAAAGCTAATGGACTTGCCTTCGGGCAGAGAACTCGTCGTCATCATCAACATGATCATCATGTGATAAAAGTGGAAAATTAGGACTGATTTCAAATACAGCGGCTGGCTACAGGACGCCTTGCATAATATCTTAAGAAACTCCGGATTGATTTTGACCAGAGGTACGTTAATGATATCTTTATCGAACGTCAAAATCAATTCGTTATAATGTCGTCGAAAACCAGCGATAGTACCGGGCGAAAACGGTCATTGTGGATAGAAGCACTTGGGTCTTCGAACGACGAAATAGCGTGCGACGAGTAAACGAAGTGACGATCATATAGCATCGAAATTGTAATTGTAATTACGACAATTTCTATAGCTTCTGTAGTAGCAAGCTACTTCTAAGATGCTTTACACGGTCAGCTGCCAGCGCAAATGCCAAGAGTTACGTAGCAACTACAGTTTTACTACTATTTTTCTAAATATGAATGCTTTTGACTTCTTGAATACCGGTAGGTGAAGGTGAGGAAGACTGTTCCGAGCACATGGGCCAGCTACCCGAATGGCCCGATCGCCCGTTTCAGTTTTAGTTGCTGGCACAAATAGGGCCTACATCAGCGGACTTTAGCAGCGACCTATTAGGGTCGTCCTATAGCGGCATGATGTTGTCTGCGAGGTATACTGGTGGTGCGCAGTGTTTGAGACATTTGTACACCAGAAGGCAAAGTCGAAATGAAGGCACGTAGAGTTAGCTATGTATAGGACGTCTGTTAGCTGTGTACGAAATTATCACTTGGTAAAGAAATCTTCTGTAACTACCGACATGTCTCTAACCTGCTATTCGTCTTCAAATTAATTGAACGCGTCTCGCATTAATTGCTATCTGATTTCCAACTCACTTCCTGACTCACATCAGTGTGGTTTTACCAAGCATAACTCAAATGAACCATACTCACTTTCTACAATAAACTTGTTTCTGCCAACTGTCATCAACAGGTCTCTTTCCTCTGCCTGTTTGATAATTCTACATTTATCACAACATCGCACTCCACATATCTTCAATTTGGTTCGGTTTACTGACTCTGCTGTCTTCTGGACTCTCTCCTCGCTCTTTTTCCGCTAAGACATCGAAAGCCTTCTCTGAATCATGCCCTCACACGTGTGGTATTCATCCTACTCCAATCAGCTAACTGACTAGAGTATCCTAAGTGGAATCTCACCTCTATGCTAAAGACACCCAATTATTCATTTCTTTCTCATAAAACTTCTTCTTCTACTTCGTAGATCATCTGGATACCCAAATCTCCTCCGGGATGACATCTAATCTCCAGTGCTTGAATTTGTCTAAAACTTAATTCATACGTATACCCCCATATATGTGACCTTCGCATAATCTGTCCTTTGCTTGTGAATGAGCTGGTTCCCGCGACTTGGTTTTGGGCGCTGTAGAAATCTCGAGATTACAATTACGATTATATCAAGATCATCACTAGACTAAATGATCCCCTCTCCAGAGCGTTGTCGTTTCCAAGACTCTTCGACATTCATCTCGGTCCAGAGCTTGTTTCCATGCTGTGTGTGGCCCAGCATAGATGACCGTCCAGTCAATGTGGGATTTTTGCATCCGACTGGTCTCTTCCTAGCGCGGTTGTGCCTGCTACAGCAGAGGTTTTCAAACTTTTTGGACCAGGGACCCCTATTGTTTTCTAGGCATAGCTCGCGGACCCAAGTATTTAAAAGTGAAAGCTCACTTAAAATTATATCAAAGTAACAGGCAGCCTATTTCCACAATACAATCTTGCTTATGACGCTGAGGACTATTATAATACAAAAAGTAACACTGAATAAATTGCTATTAACTTCCTGCAATAATTATGAAACACAGGCATTTTTAAAGAAATCAATAACATCAGTTTCACCAAAACCCATTCAGGTCAGTGGGAGGGATGTGTTTGCATTGCACAAACTGCCAATTTTTAGTGCTATGTTGCATAAGCACTGTTTTCTTACTTTTCACAAAGTTATCTATATATATACCCTGCTACAATAGAATTCTACGTTCTGCTGCCCGCCTTGTGGGCCGCATCCCCAAGTTTGGCAGAGAGTCTGCGTATGTATGAGGGATGCCCTCCACTGGCTCCTCTACCCACAGCGCATCACGTACCGAATCTCTGCCTTGGTCCGGCGGTGCTTTGAGGGCTTGGCCCTCCATACCTGCGGGAACTCTGTTGTCTCACTTCATGCTTCCAGCGTCGTTGCTCTCTCCGGTCAGCTGCGCAAGCTAACCTTATTGTTCCCCGCGCACGTACACCCATACGGCAGCGCCGCGCCTTCCCTGTGGCTGCCCCCATGACCTGGATTGGGGTCACTTCTACACGCTTTGCCAAATACCGACTGGTCATTTTACCTCAATTGTTTTCTGCTGTCCTCAAAACTGTGTTGTTCTACTGTGGTCCTGAGTAAGCAATCTTGAAGGGGCGCTATATGAAACTGCTTTAATGATAATAATTATAAAATCAGGCGAATTCCACAAATTTCTACAAGTTCAGATTTGACACAATCAGGAAATAGACCAGCATATTACACATACATCGCGCTAACCTTGGGTGCAGAAATGATCAACAGTCGATAAGCAGAAATTATTTTTTAAATTTTATTAAAACACACACGTTTTATCAAACTAGAAATGTAACGTGACTATACATCCTACTTTCGTCACTGTAGTACGCCAAGAATAACTTAATACCCAATGGGACCCGTTTGGATCAAACACTTACAGGCATACCGTAAGTAGTGTATGATTTTAATGCTAACTTGCAGCATTAATGAATATTTTCAGAACGCCCTCGCGGACCCCCGCCAAATCCTTCGCGGACCCCTCTTGGTCCGCGGACCACAGTTTGAAAAACTCTGTGCTACAGCACAGCGTGAAGTTCCCAAGCATACGTAGTTTTCTATTTTCGATCATCTCCGAGAATATCAATATCACATCCTATTAGACATTAGGGCAGAAAGTCTTTGTTTACATAATAGTAAGCAGCGAAATTATATAATTCTTTATATTTTACGATATTTCTAAAATTTAATTAGAATGGATTTCTGGATTAAAGTATTTTAGATAAATTAAAAAGTAGAGTAATGGATAACATACTGGCGTGAAGAGCAGTAGGTACCAAGATCGAACCCCGTAGACCCCGTAAGGTTTATTCAGCCTTCCACTCGCTAGGTGGCGGCGGTGGTTAAATGAATAGTAGGCCGTGATGGCGCCCTGTAGCTGCCGTTCAAATAGTTATATTCGACTCCTGTGAAACTGTTATCATGTGCTTCTACTGTGTACATGTATGTAAGGCGCCATGCGTGGCTGCCGTTTCTACTATATGTATGTTCACTGTACAGCGGTGTGCGGTTAGCAGGCGCTTAAATAAAGAAAAGATTATTATTATTATTATTATTATTATTATTATTATTATTATTATTATTATTATTATTATTGTCATCGAATAGGAAACAATGGAGTGTGTTTACCAGGACGATCGCTAGAGCTCCACGAGCTGACAGCACAGGGTGACAAGGTGATTATTGTAATTATAATAATTAGCTTTTTTGCCCTGAGGTACTTCGTTCCCTCAGGGTCTTAGAGATTAAAATAGTCGTTTTTTCCGGAACGGTTAACCCTCGTCCAAGTCAAATTATTATTATTACTATTATTATTATTATTATTATTATTATTATTATTATTATTATTATTATTATTTTTATTATTATTATTATTATTATTATTATTATTAAGTCTTCTGTAGTCTGCTCTATTTGGCCCATGGTTCCCTTAACTGACCGATAATCCGAACTCTCACACCAATTAGCCATCCAGTAACTATTAATAGAGATTAGGCTACTGGGCATTGTAACACAGACCAAAGACACATGCAATTCAAGAAGGAAGCCCAAATTGCTAATAGCAAAATTATATAGCACTATTACTTAAAATATTTACGGACAACGTCCAAATTGCAAAAATTCTTGTAAGACAGAGCTAGATACAGTAAATACTAAATAGGAAAAAATGTAGTTAATACGAAATATAGTTGTTAACTTCAAACTACTTGATAAAAATAGTTATAACTATTTTTAACTACTTCTTCAAAAGTAGGCTAGTTATGACATCTGGACAACTACCTTTATAGTAGTTATAACTACTAGTTAGTAACTACAGTAGTTAAAAGTGCCCATCGCTGCTAATTTTGTTTTGGATTCCACATAATTTTATACCATTTAATTAACTTTTAATTTAGATTTATCTTGTTCACTTCTTTTTTCTTGATCGAAGTAATTGATTAGAATATTGATTGAAAGACTTTTATAATGACATTTATTGTGATAGTATTGAACCTTAGGTGGCCCTACATAGCGGGACTTTTTATCCCTTCTGGGTCTCCTTTTGTTGCAAATGCTGATACTGTTATTGTATTGTATTGTATCTAAACATTTATAAAGCGCCTCTCACAGTATTCGCTAATCAGAGGCGCTCCCAGTGCGAAAGACCCAGTGAATAGAAAGAGGTTTTAAGACAGCGGAACGAGGCACTTGGGCCACCAGCTAATAAAGAGGCACGTGTCAATGGAGGAAGTTGATTCCATAGAGCAGGACCAATGCAAGAAAAGGCTCGAGTTTTGGCCATAGTGGTCCTGGCTCGTGGTACAAGAGGATCATGGCGATTAAGCGATCGCAATGGACGGAGGGAAGTAGCTGAAATTGGCAGACGAAAAATATCACAGAGGTACTTCGGTGCTAAGCCTGTACAGGACCGAAGGACTAAAGTGAGAACCTTCAGCTGAATCCGAGCAGTAAGGGGAAGCCAATGAAGATGATCGAACATGAAAGAGGAAATATGAGACCAGCGAGGAAGTCGGGCTATTAAGCTGGCTGCGGCATTTAAAACAGTCTGGAGGGGGGAAAGACGGACTTTTGGCAGCCCAATCAAAGCAGAATTACAGTAGTCAATTCTGGAGCAGATGAAGGCGTGGATGATAGTGGTAAAAACGGAGGAGGAGACAGAGCGTCGGATTGCTCTAAGCCGTCTCAGGTGAAAGTAAGAAGAACGGGTAAGATTAGCAATGTGTTCAGAAAAGGTGAGCATACTGTCAAGGACAACACCAAGGTCACGGACACTAGAGAGAAAATTGAATCATGGGAATTTCTCAGCAAGAAGTGGGAAGTCTGACGAGTACCAAACCATATAAGCTGCGTCTTAGTTGGGTTCAAAGAGAGACGATTAGAAAACAGCCAAGGTGTAGGCTAAATCACGTGAGAGAGCATCAATGCGTCCAGTTAATGCAAGCTGTGCAGAGGGAGTGCCATGAACGAGCGCTTGGGCGTCGTCTGCATAAAGATGACCAGTTGATAAGTGCTTAGCAATATAGCGGAAATGTCAGCCGTGTATATGAGGCAAAGGAGAGGGCCTAAGACAGAGCCCTGTGGCACCACAAATTTAACTCTGACCCAATGGATTCTGGAGTCTCCGCAGATAACCATTTGCGTACGATCAGAGAGGTAAGACCGGAACCAAAGAAGTGGAAGGCCATGGATGCCACATGAGGTTTCAAGTCGCTGCAATAAGATGTCATGATCTACCGTGTCAAAGGCAGCAGAGACATCAAAGAGTGCTAACAGAGAGAGTTCCGATCGATCAATAGCAGAATAAATGTCAGAAAGTATGGAGAGCAAGACCGTTTCAGTGGAATGATGAGTTATGTCATACTGCTTTGTTTTCAAACGGCTTCAATAAAAGATTTGGTTGATTGATTGATTGATTGATTGATTGATTGATTGATTAAATCCAGTTGTAGTAAACGAAATTCTAAGGTCATGAACATGGAACCAGCGCATTGGAGGACGTGCCTTTTAGTCACTGTATATGCGCCGGTAAAAAATTTAACTGCATGGTAATAACTGAGAAGTGTGTGCGAACAGCTTTCGTTTCATTTTCTGATTGGTGTTTCGTATCCTCCCACGTGGCACAGTGGGAAATCCAAAACAGAAAATGAAAAGAAGTCTTTATAACTATAAAGTATTTAGCCTAGTCCTACACTATAGCTGACTAATGCGAGTTGGTAGATTCTAGTTATATGAACCAAGTTTGTGAATGTTTATAATAATCATTTATAGTTAGATCGGTGTGATGTTAATACCGGTATTAATTTTAACGACAAGCTTTGTGATGGGTGAGTTATTTTTAGATGGAAATTCTATCAAAATAAAATGTGTTATCAGGGCCTTTTTAAGGTCGTCGTAGGCCCTAGGCAATCTGTCAACTCTGCATTATAGCAATATTTTCAGTTGAAAACGACCTAATGCTGAAAATTAAATTTGAAGACGTTATAACATTATGTGATTTTGCTAATGCAAAGAGCCGCAGGGTTCACATGATCAATCAACCAATCACCATTTATTGTTAACCAATTTTAAACAGTGCTTACAAATAAACAGTTTTTTCATTGTTAGGGTAACAAGGGGACACTGAAGGGATAAAAAATTCCGCTAACTTAGGGTCACCTGTGTATCAAGCAGTAATTACATACAGAGGTGGTAATGAAGGCCTTTAGTTATTGGTTGGAGGTGCTTTCTAGTTGGAGTTTGTTCTTAGGGCTATTCGCCCTAAACTGATTGTTAACAGTAGTTAGTTGATAGGTTACTGTAGGCTAGCAAAGCTTAACTTAAGGTGTTTCAGCATAACAGGTATTTCATTTGAATTTGCTGTTATTTGCAATTGTCCTTTTTCCATTTCCCGGTCAATCATTCAATATCTCATTTTCTGAATTTCAGACTTTCGTAAACCCCTGAAAGTTTCCTAGGCCATAGGCACAGTGTCTACTGTGACTAGTGGATAAGACGGCCCTGTTTGTTACATTAAGTAAAGGGTTCAAACAGAATTATTATGCATCAGAATTTCAAGCAGAATTATAATGCATCAGAATTCTAAATAGAAATTGTAATCTGTATCTTTCACGGCATGGGCCTACTATGTAGAATGTGAGACTGGCAAATCGTATCCGTTGAGTTGGCCTACGGTGCCAGTTTTTGTTCAAATTCAAATTCAAAACATTTTATTGTGACCCAGAACTGAAAACATAAGAATGACACGATACATCGAGTAGCATCGAAAGAAAAAATATACACCAGGGCAGCAAAGGGAAAGCCAGAAGGGATGTGTATCTCGCTAGATTATGGCACAAAAACCTTTGTATTTAACCTAAAAAATAGTACTGGGTACAATTTGATGGCAATAGCTCATTCTCATAAAATGAACCTACACCAGATGTATCCTAATTAGTTAGAGAGGTACAAAACTTAGCTAAGAAAACAAATATCACAATTAACATCTTAACTAGACGCGGCAAAAACCCATCCTTAGTCATATATGAATATTATAAAAGAGAGAAGATGCATAAGTAATTTCTTTTTAAAAATAAGTAAGTTGTTTGACATACGTATTTCAGTAGGAATTGAATTCCATATCTTAGATTTGATTGTATGGAGACGAGTATTAGAATGTATCTTAACCGAACGATAGGTGGAGGCATTTCTAATATAATAGGAGTTATTTTTACTAGAAAATTACTTATGTGATTTCCATGTCAAAGAAAGTTTATTCGCAGAGAACCGAGTATTTATTTTTTCTAGTTCCATATTAACTAGCCTAACCAACTTCCTCCAAGAGTGAGAATAAAAGACATTGGAGTCATCTGCGAGCAGTACAAAGTAAGAAGCTGGGGAAGTTTTAGCAAGATCATTAAAATAGAGAAGAAATAATAAGGGTCCACCACATTTGATCCAGTTAAGTCCTGACCATGCCCCATTACAGAAAACCCTTTGAGCGCGTAAATCTAGATAACTTGCAAACCAGTTTAACTGAATACCTCTAATTCCATAATATTCCTATTTACTTAATAGAATTTTATGATCAACCGTATCAAACGCCTTTGCTAGATCGAAAAACCCCACCGAGAATTCGTCATTATCTATAGCCTTGGTGATCATATCATGCATACTGATTAATGCCATATAAGTGGAATGTCCCTGTTGGAATCCATGCTGTAATTGATAAATAATATCAACTTTTTACATTATAAGATAATCTGTTATGCATAAGCTAGTGAATCGAATGGGCAGTCTATCGGTTAAAATTTCTCCATTCTGAATATCTAAACCTGATCGATTCGGATCGGATCGGTTCGGTTAAAAAGATTCTAAGTTGGAAGTTCTTTGTCAGCTAGCTAGCCGTGTTGGCATTCAGTTTGTGTACGGAGTTGCTGAATGCTACTTAGTAATCGCACAACTGACACAGCAATAATTGTGCCATAATTTTCTGTCGACAACGACAAGTCTTAGCCATTACTGTAGGCCTAATCAAAATGAGGTCGCAAAGGCTATTAAATTCTACTCAGCCATACAAGTAGATCATTGGTCGGTAACAGTTTAAAGTCATTGCCAAAACAATACGTCGCGCGTAGGCTACGTCTGCGCCAATTGTAACGGGTCATTCGGGTTCAGTCGGAGTCTGTCAGCCAGCTGAGTTTCGGCGTGAGAAAGTCTGAACATGTTCAGAAAGATATCGATCGGTACCGATCGAGTCCGACTCGGTGTTTGCTAGCATACACCGACACGACTACAATTAGTGAGGTACAAAGGGCGGTTGCGCAGAACAACATCACTTAGTCCTAAGCAGATGATAGATTTATGTTGAAGTAGCAGTATTAAGTAAGTTATAGGGCCTACGAAAAAAGAAAAGTAAAACTAGGCCATAACTTACAGCAGGGAAAACGAAAGTGAATCACGAAGAGTTGGAAAACCCAGCTCAATTTTACACGATGAGGAAAGTACAGCCAATGCTGAACAATGGGCCAGAATGAGACACCGGTAACTAAATAACAAGATCCGTGATAAAGAACAACGAAGTCCTTTAAAATATCAAAATAAAGCAATATTATGAGTCCAGTACCATGCAGCCAGCCTACACGAATAACGTTAAGTACTCAGTTTGACACATACGTAATTACACTACAATTATATTTGATAGATGTGGATGTGTCAAGATTTTGCAGTTCATTCAACACAGAAAAAACGTCAAGCCCAGACCAAATTTGGTTTTAAGCCTCAGAGACCCCCTACAATCTTCAGTCGCATAGGTATTCTAGTGGAACAATTTAACGTTTCTCGCAATAAGGCAATTTGTAAGCGGTTTAACAGACCACCAGAGTACCGTGCTCATGCAAACAGAGTACTCATACAAACTGAGTGCTCATACAAACAGAGTGCTCATACAAACAGAGTATTTATACAAACACATTACTCATACGGAGTCCTCATTCAAAGAGAGTACTTATACAGCGCTGAATTTGGTTGAACTCATTGCTAACCTGAAACCTATTCATTCATTCATTCAATTCGGAGAATTCAAAATTGTAAAACCTCTTCAAAACAACTTCTCAGACACGCTCGATTCTCAACCCATGCAGCCTTGTATGTCCAAAAGTTCTCCATTGTAATGAGTACAGATAACAGTGCTAATTTTCCTGACGTCATGTGGATGTACGACCATATTTGCTAAAGATGAAGCTCCCAATCTTGAAGAAACATCCCATTTTGTGAAAAGACACGCTGTCAAGTTGTAACGAGGACCGGGGTGAAGTTAATCCGAGCATCAATAGAAACTGTAACAGTTGTACATGTGGACACAAAAATCATTCGCACAACGTTCCCCAGATCTCCTTTAGTGAAAAATACAGCTTCTCGCCATAATTTTATTCTGATCCCTTATTATACGTCGAGCCTTTCGCTGCTAACATATCACCAAGCCATTGGTCCTAAAACGACGTGAATACCAAACCAGATTATAACAGTTTCAATGTTATCTTGCATTTATTTGCAGCACAAGCGGAAATCTTACTTGGACCGAGTGATACAGAGGCTGCTGTTGGCACAGATATTACTCTCAGCTGTTCTTTAGCTACTCAACAGAGTTCTTCGTGTCCTGTTGAGTGGACCCATAAGAGAAGCACCAAGGACATATTCCGACTGATTCACACGAACTGCTACATGATTGGTGAATATGCGACTCGGTATTCAGTGGTTGGAAATGCGAGTCATGGCGAATATGATTTGAAGATTAAAAACGTTAGTCTTGAAGATTTCGGAACGTACACTTGTCGAGACAACACTGATGGTTCCGATCGTAGAGCACAGCTAATTGTCTTTGGTTAGTGTCTTTATGAATACTTCTTCACATTCGCCAAACCGTATTGGCCATTTAGAGAAAGTGGCGACAGAAATATCCTACAAATTTGGTTTCAACCTTACCCTGTTCGAAGTCACCTGGCCTCAACCCCTCACGATCATTCCGGCAGTGTCACCACGTCGTAGGAACAAGGAACATTTCAACGTTTCACATTAGGGCCTATCATGCGTAATCTACAACTAATTACTTGATGAATTAAATTAAATTTATTGGAATTACTAACTTGTTACCAAATAACGCAGAATTACCGCAAGTGCTCTCCCACTAGGGCGCTAGTATTTAATAGGAAACAGGATGCATGTGAAGTCAAAAAGCCGGCCACTCATAACACAACGGCAGAACTCCCTTCTGCTGAAGGCTTCCTCAGGTGTTTGCAGAGAAGATTGCAGCTGCCTTTAAGGAACCGACGATTAACTCCAATCTTTATCCAATCTAAACAATTTTCGAACCTGCAGCATTTCAGAGGTGCGTCGCATAAGCAGAAACTCTCCGACAAACTTTATTCATTATCACTTGATTCGAATAGATGAAAAATGCTATTTTCTAGACTTCTTAGTGACATCAACATCAAACGGGATTAATGTTTTAGCTTCAGTCTCTGAATTGTTTTCTTGCATAGATTCTTATCCATCGACTGAGTTTTGCTCTGTTGTTGAGCCTCCTGGCGGTCCAATAGGCAACAACACCTGCGGAATTGAGCCAGACGAAGTAAAGCTATCGTGTAACATGAGCTACAATGGTAATGCTATCCCTACCATGGAGTGGATCCAGGAATACGGTGACATCATAACATCTAACATCACGACAACGGTCTACAACAACAAAGTGACCGTTTCCTCGCTTGTGATAAATGCGGCTCAGACCCGAAGTACAGTTTACACCTGCAGGGTCAAGTACCTTCAGCCAAGTCTAGAATCAAACATCAGTTGGTCCACGAAGCTTCGTATTTTCCGTATGTACGGCTGTACGCGTACACTTTGATTTGCTTATTATCGAAACTAAAGCTTTTTACATATTACTATGCATAGAGTATGCATGACTTTTCATTTTCAATCACTTTATTATTATCATTAGGTAAATAATTAGTAATTTCTAAAGCGTCGGAGTCTCATGCATGAGACAATAAACATGGAGCACCAAATCCAAGTCGTTATTATTCAATATACAGACAATAATATAGTGTATAAGCAATTTGGAAAAGAGGTAAGAGGTAAAAGGTAAGTAAGGTAAATTGGAAACGAAATAAAATAAGGGAATGAGCAGAACGAATAGGTACAGAGAGACAGAGAGAGACAGACAGACAGACAGACAGACTGAGAGAGAGAGAGAGAGAGAGAGAGAGAGAGAGAGAGAGAGAGAGAGAGAGAGAGAGAGAGAGAGAGAGAGAGAGAGAGAGAGAGAGAGAGAGAGAGATTTATAAAATCTAGGACTATCAAGCGAATTTTGGTCGCCGAGAGTAGTTATAGCCTTAGCCTTAGGTATAATCAGAGAAAGACAAACTGGTGATGCGGTTGAGTTATGATAAGTCAGAGATTAATATAGACTGAGTTTAAGTATTTTGCTTAGTAATCATCGTTCAATATTCAGTTTTTATTAATGTAGATACAATGAACCGGACTGAAACAGTGTTAATGAATACTTCGTCCCAGGAATTCGATTGCGCCAAGGCAGATCTTCCTGGGAATTGTTCGTTTTCATGGGAACATGAATGCAGCAGACTTTCGGACAAGGGTTCAGTCTTAACTCTGACCGAGGAGAGAAGGGGCATCTATACCTGCTCTGCTGTGTGCAGCATTCGAGGTCGAAACTGTTCGATTACACCAATGACAATAAACGGTAAGTTTGTATGGTGGTGATGGTTCTGATGATGGAGTGTCGCTTGTAGTTGTGTTCACGATTGTACCACCTGGTCCACGACGCTTCGTATGTATGTGCGTAGGATGCATGTATGTATGTATGCCTGTATATAAGTATGTATGTATGCAGGCAGGCATGCATGTATGTATGTATGGATGTATGTATGTGTATGTATGTATGTATGTATGTATGTATGTATATGTATGCTTGTATAGATGCATGCGTGTATGAGTGCATGTATTATCAGGACACTTAATAGACCGCATGTTTAACCACCTCACAAAATCGCTGTGGTGGTTCCGGTGGTGGTTCCGGTGGTAGCGGTCGTAATCGTGGTGGTGCTCAAGTTGACCAAAGTGTGGAAATGTGTTTAACAGTCATTGGTTGCAAACATCATGTATGACAATATACCGCATTAATATACCGCTGGCCCGGATGTCACTCAGGCCAACAACAGCGTCTTAGCCCCTTAACCTTAAAACTACACGGCACCTTCTCGACTACTGCCTTGATGTCGTTTCCTTCCCATGGCCGGATTGATTCTTCCATTTGTTTTTAACTTGACTGGCGGAGCGAGGCCAGGATGTGTCAAGGAAAACGACGAAAAGTGCAGTCGAAGAAAAGGTGGTTAGGATTATAGGAGAGCACGTAGATAGAACTGTTAAAAGCAGGATGATCAAACTTGTTGAGGCGTGAGATCGATACGAACACGCAGTAAACTCATGGGCTGATACAGACTTCGCAATTTCTCTTGGACTTTTTCTGATGCGAGACGTTGGCTTATAACTTCTGTCCATACGACAGTTTACCCACGTGCACCACCTATTTATGATGAACTTCGCTCTTTGCTCTTTTTTGTCGCCTCTACGCTATTTTCCAACTCTGATGCATGCTTTCATATGCTCCAGGGTTGATTATGGTAATGCTATTTATGCAGGTCTTACTTCTTCTTGCATCAACTAGCAGCAATCTGTTTTAAATGCTGCTGCTCGCCTAATCTGAGGCATACCTAGTCTTGGGCATATATAAAAAATCATGTGGGTGGTACTGCACTGCTTGCCCATGCAAAGGCGCATTGAGTTTAACATCTTGATGCTCATGCGTAATTTCCTTACCTCAAGGATCTTTGCGTTTCAGTATCTTCCTTCCCCGGTCGCAGATCTCTTCGCTCTGCAACGGAGAACGACTTGCTTGGCCCAGCAAGAAGTTGTGCTGTGGTCGTCCCATCCTCCTGGAAGAAGCTGCCTAACAGCCTGCGACATGAGCTTCTCGTCCTGTCTTTGCCTCTTTTCTGCAAACGCTTGAAGATCATTTTGTTCGATCGTGGTTTTATTTTGTTAGGTCGGGAACGCTCTGAAGAGTCTTTCTTGAAGTGGCGCTATATAAATTTGCAATTACCATAATCATTACTTTCAGTAAATTTGTGTAGTGCATCTTTAAGATAATATCTGCTAAGAGACGTTCTTAGCCCACCTTTGGCTAAGGAAGCAGCTGTCAAGCGTTTATGAAATATTGCATATCGTGCAAGTAATCAACAGACGCATCTCAAGACCAAAGGATCTGTGTTGCGTTGTCGGATTGCATGCGAAGCAAACAAATAATTCCCCTCTGTTCGTGAAGCCAGCTTGACCCGAGATAGGGCAACAAATGCCGACCTGAGATGTACTGGTGTGGTCAGCCAGTGACAAATACTCCCTGGTTGAAGATATTCTGGTGTTTGTAAAATGTCAGTTGGTTCACCGTGTATGTCTGTGCTCAGAGTTTATATAATGCCAACCGTTTGTGTCATAACATATAAAATTATATATGTACGTATTTTTTACACTGTCAAGAGATGGGCCTAATCCTTCTTTAGGAGCATTAATCCATCACTCTCCAAAACACATGACACACTAGTTCGTTCAGAATTTTCTGTTTTTGGAAATTAGGAGTATGAAAGTAACTCCGATAATTAATGGAAGTTTACAATTCACTGCTGACAAACAACACTCCGATAATTAATGGAAGTTAACAATTCACTGCTGACAAACAACACTGAATTTAAAAAAAGAAAACATCTCTATATTTTCAGAAAAAGCCTGGGAAATTGTGCATTGTTATGTCATCAACTAGGCCGCCACTTAATCCTATAAGTAGGAGTAGGCCTATATGGGCAACGGAAACTATGTTCATTTTCACTTTGCTTTTTCACTAAGCCGCAGAAACTGATTTTCATTTTCACTTTGCTTTTCACAATGCTACATAAACTGATTTTCATTTTCACTTTGCTTTTCACAATGCTACATAAACTGATTTTCATTTTCACTTTGCTTTTCACTGTTGACTCAGTGTATAGTGTTCTTATAGGCTTCCCTACTGAAAGTGAAAATAAAATGGCCAAGGCAGTTGTATTTTGCAGTCTGACTTCGAACTGCTAATACATTAAGCAGGCAGTCGAAATATCTGTTCGATTTCTTGCTATTTAGTTCTAAATGTAAAAAATTATGGTCGTGCTAATAATAATACTCAAATATTATAATATTATTTTGTGATCCATGATGCATTTGGATTTATGGGGATCTGAACTGCGTAACTAGCTGGACAGTGGTTGCTTAGTCGTTGCCTGCCAATGTCCTAGCATCTCAGAACTCGGATCTGGTGACGTACTGGGAGAGCCACCGCAGCCCATATAATGAAGTTGTTTATACTTTTTAGTTTCTTCGGATCAACAAACTACATGGATGAGCAAGTCGATGATCATAGTCGTACCGATAGTAGTAGTGGTTCTAATCCTTTTACTTTTAGGAGGCACATTATATCTCATCAGGTGAAAATAAACCTATTTTCATGATTTTACTGTTTTCACTAATGCCAGTTCGTCATGATAATTTTATTTCTTTCACTGTCACCAGCTTCCTATATATGACAACTTAATTGCTCATATAATTTTATATCTCTGGTCCTGCACTCAAATTAGTTTAGCATGCTTATCTTAGTCCACGCACTCACTCAGTGTATTTAAATGGTAATTATTCACCTAACAGTTTTTTGGAATGCGGTGTTCCACAGGGTTCTGTGCTCTCTTGCTTACATTATACACCACGTCACTAGAAACATTACTGGATAATCATTCGTTCGAATAGCATTTTTATGCTCAAGATGCTGAAATCTACATTTCATTTGACAGTCTGTCATGGAACTCATCTGTGCTGCATTTGATGAGGTACAATATTGGATGGTGGCCAAAAAACTTCTTCCTTAACCCACCAAAGACTGAATTTCTGTTACTGAGCACTTCACGGCTACTTAAAAAATTTAATCGCCTTAAGTCTTTGCAACTGGGTGACGCAATTCTTGAGCTGGCAAACGCTGCTCATAACTTAGGCGTTGTTTTCAATTCTACCATATCTCTCACAGGCCATATAAACAGTATTTGTAAGTCACCATATGTATTCATTCGTGACATACGAAGAATTAGGCGTTATGTGCCCTTGTCTTGAAGGATATCCTTGGCAAATACATTGGTTTCCAGTCGCCTAAATTACTGTAACTTGCTCTTTACTGGTATCAAACATGCTTTAGTTGCAGAGAGTGCAGAACTCTTTGGCTAGAGCCATAACTAATGCATCCAAATATGAACATTATAGTCTTTGTGCTTAAATCTTTGCATTGGCCTCCTGCTCAGCAAAGAATTTAATTAAAATTGGGGCTCACAGTTTATAAGTTTTGAATTCTGAACAGCCACAATACTTAAAACCAGACTTGATGATTATCTTTGTCTGGTCGTACTTGAATCAAGAACTGTTCTTGGTTTTTTTCTGTTGCTTTTTGGAACTACCTCCCTGTGTTTGTGTGCTCTGCCCAGTCGCTTGTGTCATTTTTCGTTGTCAACTTAAACCTTACCTCTTTCAAATTGCTTGTCCGTCATAGGCTGCTTCTCTGTCCTATGGACTGATCTTCTGGATATTGACCTGATTAGGACTTTGTTTTGTTGTGCCATAGGTTGACGCTTCGTGCATTAGACAGCGGCGCAACAGAAGTTACTAAATACAATTACAGCAGCTCAAAACTTGCAGAAAACAGTTACCGTTTACAATTATGTTGTAAATTATGTTTTACAATTACAATTATTTTAAAATTATTTAAGTTATGGCAAACAATGTAAAACTATTCACTAATGTTGCCAAACTATATCTAGATGAAGGATACCTTTTAATGTGACATCGATTGTTGTTTGATGTTCCGTAAATAGCAAGTCATATAAAAGCAAACGTATAATCGATTTCATTATTGTTATATGCGGGCTATTGATTGTTCCTATTCTAATAAAGTTCATAGTATTTCCATAATGATAACTATGTGCAAGTTTAACATCATATTTTATGATCAAAATGGCATTGGCTACGTTGCTTTGGCTAGAACCTACGTGTGTGAGAGTGACTTTAGTGATTTCAAAATTATCTAGCAAACGAGGCCATTGTTCTTAATGAACGTTATCACCAGTCAGGTTAAGAAACTAGCACTTGTGAGAGTTAAGGCCTAATTAAAAGGCGCTACAATAAATTGTTTTGATACACACACTTAAAATGCATAACCTACTTTGGCTGTCCACAGGCTTTCTAAGTTTATTTTTATTTACAGGATGAAACCTTGTGCCCGATCCAGACAACTCTCTTACGAAACTGGTGTGTATCTAAATACTGCAAACTTATTTTGAGACCTGCAATGGCAAATAATACAAATACACCTGATTAACTTAATCATAAATTCCAAATTTCTTAAGCACCACTCGAAAGTTAAGCGCAGGGCACCAACTTATTCACGAGCGCTTATGAGGTGACCCGTTATTAATTTCCATCATTTGTATTATAAGTAAAATCAGTGGTGAAAATTTCTAAACCGTCATTAAAGCATATCTTAATCCACACTTGAGGAAAATCCGTCAATCAATCAATTAATCAAAATTATTTCTTTATTGAAACATTTCCGTCGACACAGACGCGATGGGATTACACAGTGTTAAAAGATAATAAATACAATTGATAACAGTTATTGAGTGAGACTGAATATATTACATGGATATTAGAATAAAGTATACATATAAAAGAAAAACAGTATAGTTCTAAAATAGTAAATTGTTAATAAGTGTTTTATAGAGCATACGGGGGATAAAGTTTTTGTCATTTTTATCAGGTAATGTGAAATCATGATCCTGTGATAACTAACCGATAGGGTAAGTCATGAATAGTGAGTGATTTTTAGGCCATATTTGTCTGTAGATCTAGGCGCTGTAGAAAGGAAGCCATGGATGGGATGATGCAATCATCAACTACACGTAAAATTCATCGTTACCTTCATCTTGGGTTGCCAGATACATGGGTAGCGAAAGGAGGACACAGAAAGCTGGAAAGGAGGACAAAGGAGGACACATTGAGTATTTCACTCCAGAGTCAAAGGGTCTCTGAAGTAACCAAGGAATGAAGTCACATTGAAAATTACCAATAAAAACAAACCACAGATGCCGATCTGCTAACGGAAATAAATTAACATTTTGACTATAGATACATTGTAACATTACTCAGATCATGGACTATAAAGTCTGGAAAATAGAGCTGCAATAAAAAAAAGTAAGGAGGTTAGCTAGAGGAACTTAGGAACAACATGCGCGTGTAAAGTGGTCACAAACGGCCACAAAATAATAGCCAATAGCCCAATATAACAAGCATAGAAAAAGTCGGACATTTTCCAGGTTTTTAGCTTTTCCTGCCGGACAGAGGACATGAGACCAAAAAGGAGGACATGTCCTCCTTTTGCCGGACGCCTGGCAACCCTTCCTTCATCCGCCGTCGTGATTCGTCAACGTCGTTATTGGCTAATGCGTTATTGCGTTATAGGTCTTCTTAGTTTCTTTTATTGGATATTCAGATTTATGACATATTATAATTAAGGCAGTGCCTAAATTTTTAAAGAAAATTGTATTAAAGGAAAAGACTTTCCATTTTAAGAAATAATATTAACGGAAATACAATACAAATGGCACATGTAAACAAATATAGGTGTGTATGTATGTATGTATGTATGTATGTATGTATGTATGTATGTATGTATGTATGTATGTATGTATGTATGTATGTATGTATGTATGTATGTATGTATGTATGTATGTATGTATGTATGTATGTATGTATGTATGTATGTATGTATGTATGTATGTATGTATGTATGTATGTATGTATGTATGTATGTATGTATGTATGTATGTATTTATATATCTGGAAACATAATATATACATCTCTGTGTATGTACGTGCCTAGAGAAATAATATAACGTTTTAAGTATCTCAAAAAGCCCTAGCCTAAATAATATGAAAGTCATTCAGGACAAAAGGTTCATCAGTATTCGGAGTGCACAGAATAGTCCAAGAAGAAAAGTCACAACTCATGGGCTTCGAGGCATAGGCATAGTTCAGGAAAAGGAAGTCACATCCAGGGTAAAGCAGTAATCACCACGCAAGCTGCTAACTCTAGGTATGGTATTCTACAACAAATCTGCGTCTTATGTTTGCTCCATTATAAAAGCTGTTAGTTTTCAGTCGTACTTAGTGAAGTTGACTTTTCAAACTATTGAAATTGCAATTTTATTGATTGCATTGATTGCAATTTTAATGCCAACGTACATATATGATATATAATGTTTAATTTTTTTAAACTAAAATTATATCTTCGCTTTTATTGCTTTGCATGGTTTGTTAGTTTTAAAGTGTTGTAGTTTGTATTACCCTAATAAAGAGTGCTTACTTAATTGAATAATGTGTAAAAATCAAATCGTGTGAGCTATATGCTGTTTCGAGAAACACATGGTTACAGAAAAGACCAATCATGCATTGGGCCTATGTCGGGTATCGATGGAAGCACCACACCGGTAAAGAGATCACTGCCAAATTATTCCACAGTGGAGATCTCCCCACATAATTAGCCCTTCCGAATGTGTAATTAGTAACTTCTATTGCGCCGGTGTCTAATGCACAAGACATCAACCGACGGCACACCAAACCCAAGCCGTAATCACATCAATATTCGGAAGATCAGTCTGTAAGACAGAGAGGCAACCTGTGTATAAGCAATTTTAAAGAGGTAAGTTATAAGTTGAGAACGATATGACACAAGCGACTGAGCAGAGCGCACGGACACAGGAAGAAAGTTCCAAAACGTAGGTCCAGCAACCGAATAAGGTCGTTCAACAAGAATAGCTCTTTATTAGGTGTGACTAGACAAAGATAATCAAATGATCATGTTGAATAATGATAAATCTGGAGAGTAACAACTGATTTTAAGTATTGTGGCTAGCCAGAGTCCAAAGTTTATAAACGATGAGCCCCAATTTGAAACTAATTATTTGCTGAACAGGAAACCAGTGCAAACATTTAAGCACACAGAGGTTAGGCCTATCTGTTCATTTTTTATGTATTAATTATGGTTCTAGCCAAAGAGTTCTGCACTTTCTGCAGCTTCAGGATGTTTGACTTATTGATACAAGTGAGAAGCGAGTTACAGCAATCTAGGCAACTGGAAACCAATGCATTTGCCAGGGATATTCTTGCAGACATGGGCAGTGGCACATAACGCCTAATTTTTTCATTCGTGACATACGCAGAATTAAGTGTTTAGGTCATCATATATTATATGATGACTTACAAATACTGTTTACATTGCCAGTGAGAGATATCGTAGAATTGAAAACAACGCTTAAGTTACGAGCAGCATCAGATCTGCCAGCACAACAATTGAATCACCTAGTTTCAAAGACTTATGGCGATCAAATTTTTTAAGTTTCTGTGGAGTCAATTTGGTTAGTCTTTGCATTTTTAAAGGGTTGAATAAGGCAAATGGCTATAATCACTGGCTGACCTGCTGTGAAAACCTTGATCCACGTGACATGCGCCTCCAATACTTTAGGACAAAGACGCGTTAAAATCAATACACATACAATAATAATATTATTGATGCATATATATATATATTATATACATAAATATACATATACAAGTGTGTGTCTAGTGGTTAGCGTCCTTGGCTGTCGAGACAGTGGTCAACGAATGAAATTTTCTCAATTCCAGAAACATAGCTTATTCCAAGATTTCTGTTCCACTTGTGCTCCTTAACGAACTCCGCTCTAAAATGGGTACACTGAACATACATTGTCGGTGGGATGATTAGACGGCAAGGGAGATGATTGGCTACTTGTCCTCAAATACTGAAGATCAACACTGCATGAAGTTGCCAACACTTCGTAATCATGGCTACCTGTTGATATTATCTTCAAGGACTGCTATTCTTCTCTTCTATTGCACTGACAGGCTCCCGAACCTGTCGATCGCCAGTCTTATCATTATTGACGACTGATTAACGGCAAAGAAACTAGCCGACATTAATGAGAAGTTGAGGGCCAACGTATACAAGTGACACACTTATTTCACCTTCCATCATACAGTCAACAGAGCACTAACACTTCAAACTACAGAATTTAAAGACCATACATATAGCGCTCGATAAGCAAATGTATTGCAGTCACACACGTGGTTAATTTTGAACACAGGAAATTGCTTTTTTTATATTTATTTAACAAATAAAATTAACACAGATGTTACAGTTGTGTAATATAGAAAAAACTATTTCATTTCTTTTCGAAAATAATCAAGTAAAATTAAATTTTAGACACAAAGAACAGTATACATGTATAATTGT
Organism: Allolobophora icterica; assembly: GCA_963556255.1. Lineage (NCBI taxonomy): Eukaryota > Metazoa > Annelida > Clitellata > Crassiclitellata > Lumbricidae > Allolobophora > Allolobophora icterica. Next base: position 75,468,007 of record OY744604.1, read on the forward strand.
ATATACTGATAATTCAAAGGCTTAATCCAAGAACTTCTATGGCGCCACTGTAACCATGGTCAATGCATCAGTCCATTTCAGTACTCAGCAAATTCGGCGTGGATTTCATGCTATTATTTAAGGATAAGTCCGGTCAAAGGCGAAAAGAGAAATCCTAGCAGACCAAAATGACAGCCTACTGAGGAAATGAGTCCAGGAACAGATAGTTTTAGCCTATATACTAAGAGCGAACCTTTGTTGGAAAAGAGTTTCAGAGTTTATGCCATTGACATAATATGCAGGCCAAAAGCTGATCTTGTTCTCGATACAGAGTGAGAGAAGCAGAGGGGCGATTAGTTACAAGTGTCTGGAGTCAGCATAAGACGAATACAATGAGATTGTGTGAAATGTAGGACAAGTACAAGCTTTACCTTAGCTAGGTCTACTATCAAGTCAGTTTGGTAACAATTATTAGACTTTTCGTCATGTGCTACATATATAGCACTTGAGCAAATACTTGATCATTCAGCATTGGAGCAAACAATTTAATGACAAGCTTATTCACATAATCCAGACGCCCCTGTCCACTTGGGTCTATTTTCTGAAATAATGATGCAGCACTGAGACCTTTATAACCATGGTCTGTTCAGCCTAGAGTAGACACCAGTTTCAACCAGCGGACAGCTGGCTCACACTAACGTGACAGGTCAAATGTGAGAGATAGTTCATCTTAATGGCTATTTATGAGCATTCATTAAATAGGCTATAACTTCGCCCCGGATTCCATTCCCGTTGCGGATTACCTATGTTCTCAGCGCTGGTCAGGCGCTACCTGGAGGGACTTGGACCCCTATACTTGCGGGAACTTTGCTGCCCACCTCGGAAGTCCAGCGGCGATCCGCTCTTCGACCGGCTGACCAAGCTGAACTCTTGGTCCCTGACTCACGAACAGCTATCATGCAGCGCTGCTCTTATTCGGTTGCTGGTCCCATGACCTGGAATGGACTCCCTTTCGCACTTCGCCTACTCCCTATGGGCCACTTTTCTTGGTTCTTTACTAATTTAAAGACTGTTCTCTTTAGCTGTGGTTGAATTTGGAGCGTTCCTGAGTAGACTATCTTGAATGGGAGCTATATAAAAACTCCTTAATAATAATCATTCAATCATTCAATCAATTTCATTTATTCTCAAAAGCAAGTTGACAAAAGCGCAACTTGTAATATAGTAGAACTAATTATCATAAATAATGGTTCATAAGTAGTTAGGAAATTATGACTGTAGGCGTTATAATATAATTTGAGGTAAATTTAAAATAGGAATTATAGGTTCATTGTTCAGTATATGTTTTTAAATGATACTCGAGATATCAAAAATAATAATAATAATAATAATAATAATGATAATAATAATAATAAAAATAATAATAGGCCTATAGTTACAATCAGCCTTTACATTGCAATGCAATTATAGATATAAATGAGATCATCTGAAGTAGGAATGTTGTTATAATTGTCTGTTTCAGTTTCGGTTTCTTTCTAAGCAGACAAATTACAGGTTGGGCAAAATTAATCGAGAAGTAAATGGCCAAGCCTTCTTTCTAGAAATACAAACAAAGTTTTTGTGGCTCTAAGCTCACGAATCATTCGTTGTGCTGAAGTGGTTAAGCACACGAATCATACGCCAAAAATTATCTATAGTTTCAGATAGTTTGCAAATTGACTTTCTGATACACTGAAACAGCAATAAAAGCTCTATAATTCAGGATAGTTTCCCCCCACGAAGTGACTCATTATTTGCTAATATTTGGACAATATATCGTCATCAGTCCGACAAATAAAAATAAGTCAGACGAAATCGGATATCGTGACAACTTTGAGAGCGAGTTCTTTGAGATTTGATGCGCAACCTTTTCTTCATCCGATATTATGAGCATAATAAAAAATAGTTCTGCATGTCTGTAAGGGGTAGCACGGTGGTAGATTGGCTAGCGCATTGGAATTTTATCTGTGTGACACGGGCTCGAATCCTGAGCTCGTCAATGAAATCGGTGTTGCACTTTGCGTGACCTTGGAAGCATCATCTTTGACACTAGTGCTTCCTTAAGAAACCAGTGCAAACGTGTCTCTATGGCAACCTACTGAAACAGGTCTGGAGGTCGATGGATGTTTTGACTGAGGTACAGTCCACAGTAGTCCAACAACATGATACCTTTACATCTGGCACCTTCTCTTGACGTAAATATAGAGCCTACCAACAGCTAAAGGATGACGAGCCTGTGTGTTATTGCAGGTAGGCCACCATCTAATTGCAAACCGGGTTCTTTATTGGTGACCTTGCCAACAGTAATGCCAAATTGCCACCTGAGTAACAATGCCCAGTTTGGGTTTATTAGTTCTCCTTCAGCTAGCCTTCGCCATGAGGATCTCGTGCAGATAAGGATGGCCAACGTTTGACCAATTCTGAACTAATCTATTTTGTCAAGAATATTCATGAGAATTATGTCGATAAAGGCCTTTTGCAATCTTCAACCAATTATTCCATCCTTCTCATGTAACACCCTTTTTGTAAAATAACACATCACACAGTACGCTACAAAAACTTTGCCACTGATCCATCCAGTGTTGAAAGTGATAGAAGTTGGATCAATGTAAAGTTTTAAAACTAAACATTGATATTCTATTCTGCATAAGTACAAATTATAAACTTGTTTTGAAGTTATTATTTTGCGGTAGAATATGATTAAAGCGACTTACAAATGCACTTACGCTTGCTAATAGTTTCTTTTCTTAGGGAGGGTGTGATGCAATAATATGGTCTGATAATCAAGTAGGCCCACGGTACTCCTGTATCGTCTAAGAGATAATAATTATAATGTTTAGCAGTTTTCTAGCCACATTCTTTTCTTGAATATAGGACCTACTCAGTTGAACCTCTTTAGTCAAAGTTTCTTGACAATTTATCTCTCCACTTATCAGTTGCACCGTCATTAGCTCCGTTCATAATCTAACGTGAATAACCGAATGAAAATATTTGAGTTTGAAAATGATTGCATAACATATTGAATCCATTATGACTTTATTTCAATCGACCATAGAAAAACGTAATATTCAACAATTCCGAGAGGTATTTTTTAAATGTCACTTCAATGACACGACGAATGGAAAGAAAGATTGAAGTATTATAAGAGAACAGATGACAACAAAGTGATAAAGTATCAGCCATTGTTTGGCTGTCAGAAGACTAATATCTCAAACCTGCAAAGCAAACATTTCATCTGATTTAACAGTATTTAGCGCTGCATATTCTACGTCAAAATCGTTAAACGATAAAATACATCATGTCTATACAAGCAAAAAGCGACGTAATGAAATGCAAAATAAAAGTAGAATGAAATCACGTAATTATTATATGCACTGGCGTACCAAAATATTGGGGGGATGGGGTCTGGACCAGAGGTGCAAAAAAATAAGTTTTTTCAAGATGAAAAGTTGTTTTTGTTGTTGTTTTTTGTTTTTTTATGGTTTTTGTTGTTTTGATTGTCTTTAAGATTTTCGGATATCGAATCATAAAATCCTTAAAAATGGCATGAACAAAAGCTCCAACTCAATTTAATTCAGTTGCGATTTCCGAAAATTAAAAATCATGAAATCATTGTTATTAAAATAACTTCTACAAAAATAAGAAATTTATTTTTTTAAACAAATTTTGTGGTTTTATTTTTTTGTTTAAAACCAAATCCGAAAAAATTTCACCTCTGGTCTGGACAGTCAGTTGAGGCTTCCGGTGTTACGTCAATGCGTATGAAATAGGGTGTTTTGTTTACATGTGAATTTGTTTCAAATTGAAAATATTAAGGATAAAAATAAATCTTTGTTTTCATTATGATTTTCTGATAGTATTTCAGTTCTGTGTCTCTGTTTTTCTGTTTCTGAAGAAATTTGTCTATATTAAAACATAATATTTCAATATTTGATGAAATTCCCCTCTCAATATTTGGGGGGCATTGCCCGGCTCCACAATTATTGGGGGGGGACGTGCCCCGGCTGACCCCCCAGAGTCTACGCCTATGATTATATGATTATACTGCTTTCACTGTTTCACAGTTTATATATAGTATACAACTATACATCACTGTTGCCTATATATAGCTGCGCCTGTAAATAAACAAGCTACTGGCGTAATTGTGACCTGATGAAAAAAAATATATCAAAATTATATGGTTTCTTCCATTTTGGGTAACTGTCAATTGTTAAAGCGTAATATTTCAAATATTGAAATATTATGTCATAGTTCGAGAATTCGCATTTTACGAATTTTAAGAATTTCACAAATTCACGAATTTTAACGACTTTTAAAACTACAGTTTTAAAATTCGTTAAATAATAAAAATGGAATTCTTTGCCATGGCAGCGAATTTTATTATTTGTTTACGTTTCAACTTTTTAAGCAAGTAAATGTCAGTGTCAGAGGCAATCAATCAAGCAGCCGTAAAAGATAGCTGACTAGCAAAACAATAGTACTGATATTCAGTTACTGTTCTACTTGGGGTCTTGAACTTCGATTTCTATCATAGTTGGAGTGTGTGACTGCAAGTGTCAGTCAGCAGAACGAAAAATCACCAGTGCCCCAGCTCCAGTGTGACCAGTGAGTCACTAACACAGCTTGAACCAAACATGGTTAAAAAGGGTTGGCAACGTCACCGAGCTGTATCTTCTACTTCATCGTCCTCTGATTTTGAGTCAGGAACAGCTCACTGCTCCCACTCGACTCTGGTTTCTGTATTTTTGCCATGCAAATGCTCCCGAATTCGGGCAGAACAGCCAACAAATTCCTTGTCACAAAAACAACACAGTATTTTTGGATTACCCTTTCCTTCTCCGTCAAAAATATACTACATACTTCCACTCCAGTCCATGTTCTTTCATCTTTAAGAAATTAGATTTTTACTAAATTAACTCGTTACCGGTACGTAATAAACTTTTATATTGAATTTTACATTACATTCTAAGCAGAAGCTTAACACAACAAATCATGACGTCATCACATTGTTATGTTTTTTTGCAAAACGCCACTGTCAATGTAAAAAAAGGCCCAACAATGGCCCAACGAATTTTTACGAATTTTTACGAATTTTAAAATAGACCAAAAATTCGCGAATTTTTACGAATTTTAAAACCGAAAGTCACGAATTCTCGAACTATGCATAAAGTCATCGCTTTATGATTTGGATTACATCATATCACTGTTGGAGAATTTACAGATCGAAAATAGGGCATATGTATATAGCATTGGCCATCAGTAAATCGACTATTTTGATCGGATGATAAAACTGTGTCATATGCTTGGTCACGTCCTTTTACGTTTACTGGGTTCAACAGTGTTACAAAGCAAAAGAAAATAAAATATGACCAGAAATGCCTTTTGGTTTTGTGCACTGTTCTGACGTCGTCATGTCATTTGTAATTGTATGCCGTCATAAGGGCACTAAAATGGCGAATACAATTACAAAATCCGAAGCCTCAGTCACCAACTGATATTCAAATCGAATGTAATTGAAGAATAATTCGGTTGAGAATACGAAACGAATAAAGCAGCGCACTATGTTTTGCGAAAGCTGCTTACAAATGATATCGCTTGAAAACTAATAGGCCTAATAGACGAATAATTATGTCCACATAAGCATAATATTAGGTAGGCTTACTTCAAAACTCATATTACTGACAGAGTATCAACAAAACTTGAGCTGAATTGTCAACACATCTGCTACTGTGCAAGATTTTTTTGCTACAGAACATGCACAGAACTTGACGACTATTACCGCTAGCAATGCTTTTAACAGACGCGAACCCTTAATCAGTAAAAGTTGGAGAGCGCTCAATACACAACACAAGAACAGTCCCTTAAGCTAGCCAAAGAGAAAGCCAGGGGTATAAAGTGTTAGCGACTTCATTTCTCAGTATCGGCATATGAGCACTGGTGGCCAGTCCTCTCCCTTGCTGTCTCATCCTCTCCCCGATAGTGTACGGCCAGTGCACTCATTATAGCTGAGTTGGCTAGGAAGCATAGGTGAAGCAAAAACCTCGAAACATAAATCTACCCTGAACTCTGATTTGAACTTCAGACCTATCGGTTGACAGTATAGCATACTAACCATTAGAATATCTTAAACCCCACAATACACAGTAACTAGAAGACATTTATTCTAAAGTGGCTCAATAGTTACACAATATTCAAGTTCTACTAACAGTTGTCTGACTTTAGCATATGTGCAGCTAGAAATAAATAGCTTAACTAATAGACTGTCTATTTTCCATTAACAATACTATTTCAACGTCACCCAATGAATTCCTGGAATAACAGAGTAATCGATGGACTTTGTGCTTAAGACATGGCGCTGCTTCCACCAACTCTACCAGCCGACAAGAAGGTTCACAGGTGATGTTCGTGTGGTGGAGGTGGTGGAACTTTCAGAGTGTGATCGATGGTGGCATATATGGACATGCTGAAGAGAGATGGTCCAGCAGGTGGAGCCACAGTCGATTTGAGTCCTGATGCATTCATCTCCATGTAGTTGACATTACCATTAGCTCCGTTCATAAGCTAACGTGAATAACCAAATGGCGAAGTTATCAAGCCTGACTAAATATTGAATCTAGTATGATTTTAATTTTTTTATCGGAACTACGGAAACATATGTTGTTAAATATTCAACAATTTTAAGGGATAATTTAAAGTAGCAAACCCAGGACACTATGAATAAGAGAGCAAAGTATTATAAAAGCACGAAGTAGGAAGTGATAAGAAAATATCAATCATTCCGCTGTCAGAAGAATAAGCTTAGTTCTGCAAACCACATATTTTATCAGACTGAACAGCATTTAGCTCTGCATAGGCTTATAGGCCTACTAAAGAGAAAGGTCGATTAGTAGTTGGCTTTAGTACGGGTTTTAGAAATAATGATTATATTAATTATAATAATGAGACGATCTATAGCACCCTAGCACCAGTGATATTTTCGTTAACGGAAATAGGAATTAGAAGTAAAATTATCAATTTCCGTTAACGAGAATAAGAACGAAAATTGGGAATTATTTTGAGAACGAGAATAGAACGAGAACTGAAATACGCTACAGAGAACGGAAATAGGAATAGAAATAGGAATTATTTTCCGAACGGAAATTATTACATAATAATTTTTGCGGTATGCGATTTGTACAAGTGGGATCCGTCATGCGACCGTGAGACATTAAGATCGGTAATCTTCGGCTCTGGTTGTTTGGGATGCATAATCTGTAATCAGACATGAATCCTACAGCAAGATTGCTTCTGTAATTGAAGACCTTCTGTCAGCACCAGCCTCACAAACAGCAATTTCGAGAGCGTGCGCCCGGGAATTCAAAATTTTGAAGCTGGCGCAGAAAATAAGGGTATTGTGTCCAAGAACGCACCTAAGTTGTGAAAGGATGCATAAATAAATTAACGATGCATCCAAGGGATGTTAAAATACCATGTTTCACTGACCCACTGTGCTCGTTGCGTACACTAACCTATTTCATAATTATATGCATACACTGACCTATTAGGGGAAGGTCCCCTAAGATGGGACAGTTCATAAGATGGGACAGACCTATTATTAGGGTTATTCGGCAGAGGACGCCTCTGTTTAGTATTGCGAATTGCTTATCACGAATATCTGACTCTACCTAGCAACTTTCCATACTTGCGGTGCGGTTGCGACGATTTTTATTAATAAGTCTAGATTTTCACGTCCACTGGTGTTATTTCATTCGACAATACTTTTCCGCAAAGCAACGTAAGCTTGTCGCATCTCTTTCACTTTATGGTATACACTTAAAATAGTGTCATTTTAATGGTTAATCATTCATTCTTTATTGCTTGAAGTTGAGCGATAATGTAAATATTTGTTTTTGAACGGACAGCTATAGTATGCCATAAGATGGGACACCACTGTCCCATGTTAGGCTTCGACGGTGTCCCATGTTAAAATTAATGATAACGTTAGCCTATAATAATGAATCTCAAACTGTTTAGGTTATAATAGTTTGGCAGGTAGTCTTTTTGCGTTAGGCCTGTTGCTGAATACTTTGAGATACCCTACCCTCGAGTTGCCGTTTTTAGGCCTTTTAAATTGTCATTCAGAATAAAAAGTCCTTAAAAGTCTGTAAACAGTCTTTAAAAGGTATTAATTTTTCTGAAGTTGTTGATAAGTTTATTAATAAGCTTACACATGAGTAATACTGTTGTAATAAAAATTACTATATAATAACCTTTCGCAGCCTGACTTGATGAAAACTGTTGTCCCATCTTATGGGTATAGTTGCTTAAGATGGGACATATTAGTAATTATTATTCATGGCAAAAATATTGAAATCGTGAATAAGTGCTAAACTTTAACAATCACCATTGGAAAGTTAAATAGAATATACATCATATCAGTGTGGTTTAGTTTACTATAGTGCTTGTGGTTTTAAAAAAATTGGGAAACAGGGTTAAGTGTCCCATCTTAGGGGACCTTCCCCTAATAGATGTTATGTCATGGTTGTGCTGAGTATAACCACACAGTAGGCCTAAATTTTATTAAAGCTAGAAGAAAAAGTTCTTGCGATTTTGTGATTGAACAATGTAACATTGGTAAGAAATACTAACAAATAAACAATGTGTTATCCTCCCCTATACAAGAAATTCAGAGTTTTTTTTACTGTTACTGAAATTATTTCAGAACTGGAATTAAAACTGAAATTAGTTCAGAACTGAAATTAGAACTGAAATTATTTCAGAACTTGAATTAGAACTGAAATAGGAATTATTTTCAGAACGAGAATAGAATTAGAATTGAAATTGAGTCTTCTGAACTGATTTAGAAGTAAAATTGGGAATTATTCTTAGAACTGAAATATCACTGCCTAGCACAGCCGGGGTCGAAGGAAAGAGCGCTCTACACGAGTAGTCATTAGAAGCAAGTGGATATCAATCAATCATTTACCTTTGAATTTTCACCAGTCTTTCTGTGTTCATGAACATTCATACATGCTGACGAATTGTTATTTACAACAGCAGCAACTGTCGGATAGATTTGAAAAAAAAAGACATGTACATTTAATGATTGTGACGAATTAGTAATATAATTACACAGGTCAACAAATTAAAAAAAATATGTGCAACATTGGTCGATAGGCTGTTTTTATACTAATTTTTACGTGCTGAATTCAAAAATGGCCATTAAAATCCCAGGGGCGGACCCAGAAGGTCTGTCAGGGGGCCAAAAAATGTTACATACCTACCATCTCCCAACAAAAAGTTGATGACCTTTTTCAATCTACATGGCCCACGTCCTGTGTACATTTGACTCATCCACCCCTACGGGGGGCCACGCCTGTGTAAACATCATAAAACGCCCATAAAACGCCTGTGTAAATAAAGAAAAATTTCAAATGGGGGGCCATGGCCGGATTGGCACCCCCTGGATCCGCCCCTGAAAATCCTGCAGGACATCTTGTTTTTTGTTATAGTCCTCATGATATTGCTTCTACGAATAAAATATGGATATCCGAAAAGTTACAATCATTGTGATTTTTCTCATGAAATTGCATTTCTTCATAATTTTTACAAAACAGCATGTTTATAGACTATTTCAAAGTTAACTTACACACATTTTCAACAATAATAAGGAAAAGCATGAAAGAATAGTAATCCTCATTCACACCTGCCAGTTGTTTATTTCTTCCACTTGTTTGTTGAGGTGCCTTCCCTCTACAAAACCAACGTTAGTCGCCCATCATGGCAGATTCCCATCTCACCTCCATGGTTTGTATATCCTGGTGAAATCTTTCACCCTGCTCAGTGCTCATAGCTTACTGCTCATAGGTTCTCAGGGAAAAAAGTCAAAGACGAATGTGAAAAGTGAATCTTGAGTTTTTCTTTAAATATAGTTCTTGAGAAAATGTTGACCGTAGTGTTCCTCTTTTTGGTTCCCCAGAAAACCCTCGACCACAGATGTAAATGATTTCCATGCAGCACAGTGGCGTATGGAGCTGAAATGCCGCCCGGGGCGAGGACCCAAAATGCCGCCCTTGGTCACTTAATTTTCTAAATGGTATTTTCTCTAAGATATTGCATAGTGATCAATAATCCTATTACATATTCAATTTGATTTTATGCAGTTTATAGGGGCCTAGCCTTTCTTGATTTTTCACTTTTCACTGTATTTATTTTGTAATTATCCGTTTCAGCTATAGATTTTCAACTTACTGAAATTTATTTTATTAGATAGTTAAAAACATTTTATTAGGGGAAGGGCTTGTATTATGGGCCACCTAACAAAATGTAAGATTATATAATACAAGAGCAATTTGGTGTGTAGTTTTGTTTGTTCCATGCATTACTTGGAATGAGTTATTACCAAATGTAAAGGAATGATTGCTTAACCCATGCAAATAAATTTTTAAATAACTATTTTTAAAATACAAAAAATGGCCCATATTACACAACCACGTGTGTAATATGGGCCACCATTGTAGAGAAAAAACAGTACTGTTACACGTGTTAGACAACTGCCTGATTTGCCAACAGAAGATGAAAATTATTAAAGTTTTAAAGCAATTATCATATTTCAGTGCTTGAGATTCTCAGTTCATGCAATTTGCAACCTTTCCGAGCTGTTGACTAGCATTAAAGTTATGTCAGAAGTTTTTAGACAAAGGCTGACAATTAATTGTCACAGAAGTTAAACTTAGGATGGCTTAAATTTGGACAATCTTCATGCGACCTGCTTGATTTGTTGTAGGCCTACACTGCACCCAGTTCTCTTCGTATGACTCCTCACCCACACTACAAAATGTTTCTTCTTCACTAACTTTTAGAACCTTTGGTTTCTTATAAATTGTTTATATTTTTGGCTATCAAGATGGCTGGAGGTCTCTCTGAAACACTGTCTTTGTTTTTCCTTTATTACTGTTCCGGAACCCTTTCCGTCTTTGACAAGAATTGAGTTTTTTTTATTTTCTTATGTTCAACTTTCTCTTCAGATCACTTTCCGCGAACTCCCTGTGAGATCCGGGATGCTCTGGTCGTTTTCGATGTCTCATTTAAACTTGTATTCTGTTTTGATTTTGATTTTATTTTGGTCCACTTCTTTAGCAAGATTGATTTTGATATGATTGTTTTGGTGGTTGTAGTCTTTGTCACAACTTCTATATTGAAACTACTTGTAAAGAGTGTGCAAATTTGTAAAACAAAGATAAAATGAAACAAACCGCACTTGTAAAATCAGTTCAAATTATCATGATTTATGGCCCGTGTAATATGGGCTGGCCCATATTACACGGGCCATAAATACATGCGCCTGTGATGGAATGTGTAATATGGGCTGGCCCATATTGCACATGCCATCACAGGCCCATATTACAAACATGGTATGCTTCGGGGAAATCGATTATAGCGTGATCGACGAATGTATTATAGACCCAACAAAGTTATGTTTTTATTTGAGAACGAAATTGTCTACCTTCTGAAACAACACAGCCCAGCATAGCTGAAAACCAAAGCTACACAACAGCTGTTGAAGTTGAACCAATTTTATAAGCAATGTGTATCAAAACTTAAAATTGTTACCGTTCGCGCAAACGGTATCACAAACGGCTCACATTCAAAACATGAAGTTGAAATTAGTAGACGGATCGTTTCGGAAGGTTAGAGCCCTTCGCAGACATGATAGGTGGAAGAAACAGCTGAGGCCCATACAGGCCCGGCTCAAGACATTTGGCGGCCCTGGGCAAATCGGCAAATCGGCGGCCCTAAGCACAAAAAAAGTTGATGACCGTTTTTTAGTCATTCACCTCTTTTTACAAATAATAATAGTAAATATTTTTTAGAAAATTGGAAAATTGGCGGCCCCTGAAAATCGGCGGCCCTGGGCGGCTGCCCACTTGCCCATATGGACGAACCGGGCCTGGGCCCATATTACACGCTGGCCCATAATACAAGCCTTTCCCCTACATGACTTGCAACTGTCGCTGACTCACTGTGATGTGCACTGTACAGTAGGCCTACATACATAAATACATACATGATACATATCACATTATGTTATAACTAGATGTTGCCCGTCCTAATTCAGTGAAAGAAATTTGAAAACAAATCAATTCGCGAATGCCGTTTTGGGTAGGTTTTCAGTAAACTTCGTTATTTTTCTGGCCCTTTTAAACCCGTTAAGCTCTTTCGCAGCGCTTTAGCGCATAAATTATTTTAAGCGTATTTTAAGCCGTTAGTTTAAAAGAGCAGCCGTTTACGGTATATTGAAATTTACTTTTAACGAAGTGATCGTACCGTTTGTGACGTCATTGGTCATTATGACGTCATTGCAACCATAATTATGAGAGGAGCGTTAGGCTGCATTTGTTTTGTTTTACACCGACACACACAATGACACACTTGATGACATAATGACATATATAATGACTTGATGACATATATATATATATATATATATATATATATATATTAAGATAATGAAGGGCGCCTTAACAAGAATACACTTTAAAGTATGCTGTATGTAGTCTGGTACTCTGTTTACTAGATACAGGTAATGCGATTCCGCTTCCTTTACTGCAATTTTGTTTAGTATTTAATGTAGACATCTAAGAGTGATGCCGCCCCTAACGATCAACAGAAGCCAAACTGACTTGACTAAAGTGACGGTTTCTTTCATTCCTTCTTTTTCTTTCTTTCTTTCTCTCCTACTTTTCCTTTTTTTATCCAAAATTCACATTTTTCAATTGTTCTTTTACCCCATTTTGCCGCCCCTGGAAAAGTGCCGCCCGGGGCGACTCGCCCCCTCTGCCCCCCTTCGGTACGCCACTGATGCAGCATGCTCCTTCTGATTCAATTTTTCTTCAAAAGTCAGTATCATTCAGTAGCTTCCTAATCTGCAGACCAACAAAGATACCTTCTTTGTACCCTTGGCCACAAGTCTTGAAGTCTTGAACCTCAAAGTTGAACTTGTTATTTTGATAGGCCCAGATCTCGAACAAGATTGTCAAGTTCATTTTGCTGTATCAGGTGAGGTCTATTTACATTTTCAGGAGTGTATGTTGGGTCTGAACCAGTCAGTTGGTGCGTGTAACTCAACATCTTCCTCTGATGCAGATGAATCTATATCTTCCCAGTTTTCTGGAGGCTTGGGTATGAGAAGACCTCCATAAGGAACTGGCCTTATAGCTGATGGTATATTTGGGTATACAACATTACACTTTTTCTTTTTTGAAAAGCATACAGTTTTTGACAGAAAAAAAGTGACTGCTTGGCTCACGCCAACTCATGGGAATTGCAATGGGCATGGATTTCTTATTACCTTTCACCCATTCAGTCGGGCTAACATAGCATGAAATGCAGAACACACTTTTTGTCCTGAACTCCAACATGAGAGCCAAGGTACAGGCAATAGGCTAGCCTATTGCTTCACAGACTTTGATAAAAAAAAACGACCATGAGATTTTATAACATGCTGTCCACACACACGGCAAAACTAATAGGCCCTACACCCGTGTCACTGTCTCTTTTCATTTTAGCGCTGAAATTTACTTAGAAACTAGCAGCAAATGTTTCCACAACAGCACAGTTGACAAAAATTAGGTTAATTGATGTGTTTTCTCCCACTTCCTGTCAGGAATAAGTTAGAAGTGCTGACAACCACAACAATGAAATAATCCATTAAAAATTACATTTATTAGACTAATAATGACCTATAACATAAAAATGTGACGTGCTGGCCATTTTTAAAGCCCAGATCTGAAATCAGCACCCCAAAAATAATAAAAGGCAGCTAATATAGTTCATGTTATAAAAACCTTGTTGACTTGTGTTATTAAATTGTCTTTTGTACATCTTAAAACAGGAGCTAAAGTACTTTTATGTAAAATATTATAGTCGCTACTATCATAAAACATTAAACTACAAATGCTACATACTTAGACTTTGCCAATTCCGTTGTTATTTTGGTTGCAATTATGGTCATTACCACGTTACTGCACCCAATGAATTTATAGAATAACAGAATGACAGTAAACTGATGCTCTTTGTGCTTAAGATTGCACCTAATGCTGTCTTCACTACATTATCTGACACACGTATACGGATTGTGCACGGTTGCTGATTGTTCGTGAATATGTTCTGCCAATGTAGGCCTACTGTATTTGCCTTAACTTACCAAATTTATGGAGGGTTTTACATGGTACCCTACTATATCGTTCTGTAAAGGCTTTTTACATAAACGTAATGTTATAATAAGCTCTGCTAACATACAGAAAAGCAAAACTGATTTCTTCTTTATAATTCAGCTTTAGGTATGACTACAAATGCAGTTTATTTATATTATTTTTTAAATATCTGTTAAATTATGCATTGAAAAAGCAATTTTTCGTATAGTATTACAATAGCTTCCTATTCGCATCGAAGACTTGTGTCTGACAAGATATCATTAGTTACCACCTGAAATCCATAATACAAAGAGCTAACCATGTTGATTGACTTCTAGAGGAATAATATCTGCAACCACTTCTCGTTCTTCTACTCTTTGTTTTCTACATGCTTTCGCAATCCACTCTGAAAGACATTTAAATGCTATCACATTACCCAAAAGGATTATAAAGATATACCTCTGCTGTTGATTAACCAGCAAAGATGGAACCACAAAATACGTTAGTTTAATATTTCCATGCCTTGCTCAACTGGCATCTACTTTCTGACGGTATTGCTATGCAGTCTTTACATTTAAATATATAAGACTTACACAGGTTGACAAAGTCTCCTTGCAAGTTAAATATTTGAGCGCCGCTTACTGAGAAAGCTCTTTACCTTTTATATTCTTTTGGATGACAATTAGAACCACGAACACCAAGACAGCAAAAAAGACTGCGAATAGGATCGTCAAAATCTTGATAGTTGGCCACTTGACTAAAAGCAAACCACATCTTGAACTATTATCTGTCACTGTATGTCTATATGTGAGCAAGTATCTAACCGTTTCATTAACGGCGCGTGTGATCAGTTTCTAGCTAAGCTTATAATAATTGCGGTGTACTTTGCAAAATATAGAATATATAGCCTAGCCATCAACGGATTCAGAGGCAAGAAGTTTAAAATAGACATCTACATATTTAAAGGCTTAGGCCTAAATATGTATCGTGACCAGTCAGCGGCATCGCAGGAGAATGAAAGAAGAGCCTATAATTTAGCTGATTGACCAGCAAATGCTATAGCTTTTATTTCAAAATATGCTAATGAGCAAAATGTTTTATTTGTGTTTAGTAAAATCGTGTCAGAAATTTACAGCATAAATTGTGGTTTTTAAATGTTATTATTATCTCTAATAGTGGCAGGCTAATTAAAATTCGACTTTAAAGATACCGCTTTCTTTTAAGAACTTCATTAAACTTTATTCTTCATCAGCAGACAGCAGCCATAATTATTTACCTTTAATGGTTAAGTCCAGGACGCAATTGGGGTATTATCCTTCATTGTGTCTCGATCCAGAACATTGTAAGGCAAGGTATGTTTGACGTAAGAAGAGACATTGATCGAGCAATAATGAAAACAAGGTTTAACAATTGGTTCTCGTGGCGTCAGGTGGCAACTGAAAATTCTCTATAAATTTCAGAGAGGAACAGACAGACGGACAGAGAAAGTGAAAGAGGGAGAATGGAAACGGCAGCTGAAGAGGATAGAAAAGGGGAGGGAAATTTGAGGGAGAGAGATTGGGAAGAGGAGGATGCAAGTATTTTAAGTAATGTGCTAACCTGGTATTCTGATCTTGACGATATGAGATTTCGCCTGAAGAGCAATGGCATCGTTTATCGCTGTGCATTGGACTGAAATGCTGTCATTACGAATCATCTCAGATTGGACGACAAATACAGGACCATCGAAGGTTGCGTTGTTCTCCAGAATCTTCCATTCAAATCGTGGACTTGGATTTGCTTCAGCCGAACAAATGACCTTATCGCCCTCAGAATAAAAGTTCTTTTGTGGAGTTAGCGATGCTTTCTTCGGTCCGTCTGAAACATGCAATAAATACCACTAATGCACAGCGCGTAGAAATAACGTTCTGAAAAAATAGGTAGGCCCTAAACAGAAACTTGGCGATAAAACACTTATCCAGTTTCTTTATATTTTGTAAAAGATATGTAAACATTACTATCTGTCAATAAATTCACCCTTTCTGCGTTGGGAAAGCAAACTTACATCAGTTTCTTTTTTCTTATGTCTGTGTCCGTATATGATACGTAATAAATCGTCAAAATGAAATTTACTAAAGATCATACGGAAAACCATCTTGAACCAACATGAAGAGGGATATAGCTAAATGGAAACAATATAGCCTTTCTTCGAAACAATATAATACAGATAATGAGTGAGCTTTGGTGAAGCAGTCGTAGAACGCCCAAAACAATAAAAGGGCTAAAGTGAATCCGATTTCAAATAACTTACATAATACTTGCAGAAAAGGTTACATGAAAAATTCAACTTACATAGTACTTGCACAAGTGGTGAAGTCCATGTGTAATTGTAATCAAGAATATTGTCTTCAATATCTTTATTCGTGTGGTTTTGAGGTGGTGTGAAATATATTAGGCATAAATAGCTGGAATTATGTTTACTGGCATCAACTGAGACTTTTAGCATTGAAGTTAGGCTGTGGTTTGTAGCTTCATTGAGAACAGCGTTTGTAATGATATTTCCATTGATTTCACTCCATTCCATCACTGGAGCCCAGTTTCCGCTGTATCTGACAAAGCACCACATCTCGATGTTATCTCGTTCCTTTACAGTGGACGTTTTCAAATGACACTCGGGGTCAGATTCTATAAAAAAATACATAAAAATAACTACGTGCATTCACAAACCGTATTTCGCCTCGTTTCATCATGATATTCGGCTGGCCTTCCGTTAAGTAGGCCTACGTCCTCGCAATGTTTGCTTCATTCCCCGTTATAGAAAAAGGTGAAAGCCACGTATTCCTGTGATAGTAGAGTTGGGCAATTTAAGCTGTCTTGAAATGAAAAACCTGTTGAATAGAGGATGGCACAGTGAAAACATACTTACCCAGTACAATAACTTGAGTGGACAATCTCGTGACATTTGCCCTTGATCTGTTTTCCGGTCGCACCAACGTAGTACATATATATTGCCCTGCGTGCTTCAAGTCAGTGGAATTAATTCTTAAACTTTCGCCAGGTATTTTGCCATCCACTAAAAAGTCTTTGGCTGCAGCGAAGATCTGCGATTTGCTGCTCAACTTGATTTCTTCTGAGCCACCGACAACAACGAAATACCAGTCAATTCCAAGAGTCGCAAGTACTGGGCTACATTCTATGGTCATTCTCTGACCAGCTAAGACGACCAAATTTCTTGGACCACTCTCAGTGGATGCCATAGCCTCTGTGAAAGAAAGAGAATAAATGCTTTAGCCCACGTGAAAGATCTATTGCAACATTTTCTGAGAATTCTGGAAGTTTATTCATACATACCTCCGTGAAAGAAAGAGAATAAATGCCTTCGCCCACGCGAAAGATCTATTGCAACATTTTCTGAGAATTCTGGAAGTTTATTCATACATTATAATTATATTTAAAGAAGAGAAGCAGTTCCTTAAGCTAACCCCGAGAGATAGCAGCATTCATCAGCTATTGCCGACTCTTGATAACGATAAGTAGGGACTATAGGCCTAGTCACTTAACAAGGGAGGACATCCTTTCATGCCACTAGTCTCTTTGTTAAATTTAAACTGTTTCAAAGCAGATTTCTTAATCGGTGAATTTTTGGTTATATTTAGTTGTGCATGTATAGTCTATTTCAGGTATGTATGCAATCGTTGTATACAATGCAAGATGCAGATAAGGGCTAATTGCTTACTTACATACTCATCAAGTTCTGACTAGACCAAAGCTAGAAGTTAATTAGTAGCCTACCATACATGACACTATAATGAAGGTTAATCAAATGCGGAATCACTGCATCAAGTTGGTCAGATCCTTAGTTATTTTGCTTCAGAGTAACAAATCGAAGTCTATGTATACGGGGGATCTAAAGTGGTATAGCAACTATTTAAACAAGCAACTGTCTTACAGGATCCCACCAGATAAAATTGTTGAGTAACGAGCAGGACCAAGACTGACAGTTGCTATTAAAAAAGTGCAATCCAACATTCTATACTGAACAAATACACTGCGAATGTCTATTTAATTAGATTGCATAATTCTTTTCATTCTGAGTAAATCGTGATTGCTTAAAAAAATCAGCATACAAACTACTCACCAGTCAATAATCTTATAAGAATGTAAAATGAAAACAGTTCCATGATATGTCGATTCGCCAAAGGTTAAAATTTTTATTTATTGTAAAGGTGTCTTCCAGTGCTCATTACCGTACCCTGTAGAATGAATGAACTTTCTATACACATGCACGGTCAAGAAACACGCTTGTGTTCAGAAAACCGGATAAACATTTAATCAGTTTCCATTTCTGCGAAGCAGCTGTTTGCAGAAATTGATGCGCTATTTCGCACAAGCAGAATATAAACATTTCTTATCCGCAATGAACACGAATTACGTTGTAATTGTATTTCCATTATGCCATTTATTTTAAATTTTTAAACATTGTTTCTAAAATTAAATATAATAGGAACCTATATAGATATAATAATTTATATTGCAGAAACCACTGGCGTAAACTTGTCCAAAATATTGGGGGACATTTAGTTATTCATTAGACACTTATTGCACTGGTTGTACAGTCCATCTCAATTATTAGGAGGCACGTGCCCCGGCTGCCCCAGAGTCTACGCCTATGGCAGAAACTCACACACATGATAAGCTTACGTTAATACATCTACAACCTTTTGATGACAGATTTCTTATATATAATATTATACTCAATACATATGTATTGTTACGAGTAGGCATGTGTGAGAAGGAACATCTTTGTATAGGATAGACGACACGCATATATAAGTTTACACAGGGGATGGGCCACATACCTATCGTTGAACTAGGAATGGCAAGTGACTATAAATTCAGCTTTGGTGCTTTGTTAGTTCAGACTGAATTTAGGGATCGCTGTTAGTGTTAGTCTGATTGTTGCTTCGGCTTTTGGTCGCCTTTGTGGCTGACATTTGTATCGTTTGGAGAACTCGACATTTAAAGTCTTGCTTAGGCTTGCTGGTTCGTTTTGTTCTATGTTAGTGATGTGTTGTTCTACTTTGGTGATGCTCTGTGCTATACGTGCTTGACGTTTTGAATCTCGTTGGTGTTCTGCTGATCTGTTAAAGGTATCAGTTTTGCTTGTACGTTGCTTATTAAAGTGTTTAGTCTTAAACTCCGGACGCATTATTGTTTCCCCTTAGCCTGACTTGCCACAATATATACATGCGTATAATATGTACCATTATTTAGCTTATATTATGGCTATATATAACGACATCTATAGTGTTATATAATAGGCGTCATTATAGTTTAGTAAATTGTGCGCTATGCATTCTATTGGCTTAAAGCTATTTAAACTGGCAACCATGGCTCTGAAAATACTGCTTTCAGTTTCCATACCAGTTCAGTATATGAGGACTGGGGAGACTAATTAGTTTCGAGTTAGGCCTAGTATAAGATCCTATATCGAAATGGTTTGATATAGGCCTATGTGGATGAGATGTTCTCTCTGGTGAATTGGAGTGACGTTGAGAAATTTCGAAGACTTACAATCACATTTAAGTAATTGCCGAACATATATAGTATTATGGGTTCATATCACTTAGTGTCACATTACTAAATGTGTAGTTTTCTTTTCCACACGTTTTGATGGGCATTAAAGATCTTACACTTGTTATCGTATTGATGACAATTACAAACTACTCCGCAAAATTGATAGTGAAACAGAAATATAACAATGACCTTATAGCTGCTGTTATACAATAATGGACTCTACTGAATGATAATTTATATAGGCCTAATAAAGACTACTGTCCCAGGCCTATATAAAAAGTAAGAAATGAGGGTCGATGTTGATAAAAGTGCAGAATAGGGTGCATCGATCATAATGGGAGAAAAAAAATTTTCTCATTTTTATTTCTAATAGTGCAAAGTAGTTGCCAATTGATGTCAACAATATTCTGGTGCAATTTCATTAATTTAGCACATGACCTTGAGGTGCCCCAATGACCTTGAAGTTTTGATATTAGACACATAATATTTGCCCATGTTATGCAAGGAGTAATGTCCAGAAAAACAAGCTTCTACAGTATGAATCTGATGACAAGTAGAAATCAATACTGGTAAAACATATTAGGTATATTAGTCCATCATTATTCATTCATATGGAGAATTTATATAGCACCTCTTCAAGGTTATCTACTCAGAAGCACTCCCGACCCAACCCCGGCTGAAGAGTACAGTCTTGAGATTTGAATAAAATGTGGCAGAATGGTGCTTGGGACCAAGCGAAGCGCTACAGAGAGCCCATTCCAGATTGCAGGGCCAGCGATGGAAAAATCACGGCCCATTTCAGATTCTTATTCTTATTCCGGATATTTCTATAGCGCCTCTCGAAGTCAACTACTACTCAGAGGCGCTCCCGACTACAGCATTTGATACTGTGCCGGAATTTTCACGCCTTAGCGCCACGAGCAATTGCGAGTGAAGGACTTGCCCAAGGTCCGTACGCAGCGGCTAGAGTGGGATTCGAACCTGCAACCCTCCGGTCACAAGGCGCCGAACTTACCACTGAGCCACCAGCGATGGAAAAATCACGGCGCTGTCCATTACACCAGTGATGAAACAATGAGTTGAGTCCAACCTACAGCTGCGGTAAGCTACAGTAGTAGTCTTACCATATTAATGCAAGTAGGCCTAAGTTGTCAGGCTATGCGATAATGCAGCGATATTCTTTCTTAGTGTTAAAAGTCGGCATTATTCGCCTTATTTCCAATCTTGTTCCTATGAAACCGTCCCTAGCTTTGATCCTGCAGACTGCAGCTGAATCACTACTTTCACATCACGCTCCACTGCCTATGAGTGGCATGGGAATCTAGGAAAGTCGAACTTTTGTGCTGGATGCGTTGCAACAAATTGTATCATTTCTTTATCAGGTACCTCCAATGTTAGTGGTGTACTGCTACGCATATTTGACAGTCAATGAGGTCATCAGAGGCCTCAAACTTTAGCATAGGAACAACGAATTTCGAACTCCAGACCGTACAGTTTTCTAGCTTTCAGGATTGACGCATTCTCAGCGTTCAAATTTTCTTGCGGTCATGAGTTAACATGGAGCAACAAGCAGTCCTCGTGCTTTCTCTGGACCAATTGGTCATGGTTTATTAGCGTGTAAACAGTTACCAGTATAGTTCTTTGATAAAATTGAATCGGATTTGCAACCTGCAACTTTAACTGACCTAAGTAGTAGGGTGCATCGAAAAAATTTGTTGGGGAAAACAATATTCTAATAGTTGGCGATAGGTGCCTTTTATAGTGCTTAGTTAGCAGGTCAATTTTGGAATTTTTTGGATGAGTTCTTGAGGTGCCCCAAGCGCCCTGAAATGTTCATGACTTGAAGGCTTCGGAGCACTGCATTTAGCGTAATTTGTTGTACGACAAACTAATGTATGTATAGCTTTAAGGAGTTCTGTTGATCTTTTAGTAGGTAGGTGGCAATTCATTCGAGTTCCTAAAGATGAGCAGAAGTTTCTAACTGACCAGAGAACAGTAAGGTTGATGTGAATCAGCAATGTCGACAAACTTACAATA
Organism: Allolobophora icterica; assembly: GCA_963556255.1. Lineage (NCBI taxonomy): Eukaryota > Metazoa > Annelida > Clitellata > Crassiclitellata > Lumbricidae > Allolobophora > Allolobophora icterica. The sequence goes on from OY744604.1 coordinate 75,489,792, forward strand.
AATAAGCTTGAAAAGAAAAGCTAAGCAAGGTCGACGAGTCGAAACATATCGCGTCATTATGGGGAGAGAAGGTCATGGATGTTAATGATGACTCAGTAGACGATTCTGAATCTAGTTTCGATACCAGCAGGTCAAGCAATTGCAATCAACCAGATGATGAAACTAAAGATCATATTGTGCAATTTGGTAGAAATCAACTTGTGATGAACCTGAATCGAACGTTATTGTCAAGAGACTTTCGTAGTAAACTGCCAACATTAGCTGTGATCGTTATGGTGTTTCAGACAGAGCAGCTGCTGAGATAATACCTGCGGTGTTGCAGGATTTCGGTGTTATATGTGATGTTGATTTGTTGATTTGTTATTGAACAAAATAAAGTTAGACGTGAACAACAAAATAAGCGTAACGAGCTGGAAGGCTTGAAAAGCGTACCTGATTTACACGGTTAATTTTTTTTATGGTCGAAAAGATTAAACTCTAATACAGAATTCAATGAAGGAAATAAGTACTAGGCCCTATCGACGGGTTGTTATCGAGGAACACTTATCTTTGGTGAAGAAACCAGGTTTGACTAGATCAGCCTTGCAAAATTGTTAACTACATCGGAGCATATATTTTCAACACATAGGCCTACATCGCCGGCATTTCAAGCTCTAGTGATGGTTTGCAACTGCCAATGTACAATTGCAATATTCTATTCGCAGTTGTCAACCACCGCTAGTGACTTGATGTCCTAGTGTCTTTTTTTAGATAAATTCAACGAGCACTGGTCTAAAGCTTAACGACGGCGTTACTTCTTCTTCTTTAAGTTCTCTGCCCTTCGGCAGGTCTCCACTTCCAATGACGCCATTCCTCTCTTCGCTGTGCTCTTCTCTTCAGTCCGCTGTATCCTTCGGTCGTCATCCATCCCAGCATCATCTGTCGCGGTCTTCCTCTCCTTCTCCTTCTCTCCAATCTCCCCTCTACGATTTCTCTCAAGAGGGAGTCTCCTCTTAATATGTGTGCAATCCAGTTCTTTTGTCTTTCTCTTAATGTTGTCATCAGTTATCTTTTTCTTCTACTCTGCAACACCTCTTCATTTCATTGCTATTCGTCATTTTCCATGGATATCTTTGGAAGTTTAGAGAGGTGGTTTCCCGTTGCCTTCCTCTCGGTGCTTTTAAGGAGACACCATCTCCGGTGTTTTTAAGGAGACACGGCGTTACTAATGTCCCACAAAGACCACCGGTCAATGCATAGGTCAGTTAAAGTTGCAGGTGAAAAATCCGATTCAAATTGATCAAAGTACACTACTTGTAACTGTTTACAAAAAATAACCTGTTACCAATTGGTCCAGAGAAAGCACGGGGACCGCATGTTGCTGCATGTTAACTGATGACCGTAAGAAAATTTGAAAGTTGGGAATGCGTCATATCGTGAAAGCCAGAAGAACTGTATACGGCCTGGAATTTGAAATTCGTTGTTCCATTGCTAAAGTTTGATCCCTCTGACTACAGTACACCGAACTCATTGGCTGGCAAACATACGTAACAGAACCACCACTGATATTGGAAGTATTTGATGAAGACATGATGCAATTTGTAGTGACGCATGCGGCAGAAACGTGTGACTTTCCTTGATTCCTATGCCACACATAGGCAGAGGATCATTGTTTTAATCAGTGCTTTTTTCAGCCGGAACGCTACTAAAAAATAATTTATTTATTTTAATAATAAAAACAATAATTTAGTTATTTTAATTTAATTTCAGTGTTTTGAACTGTTTTCAGTGTTTATTTAGCCCCTCCCAATTCCGTTTTCCTCGGGATTTTAGCCCACCCATAATTTTTCAGTTCCGGAACCTATTGTTCCGCTCCGGAACCTTTTTTCTAGAAAAAAGCACTGGTTTTAAAGTAGTGACTAAGGCTGCAGTCTGCGGCATCAAAGCCAGGGACGGTTTCATAAGAACAAGATTGGAATTGAGGCGAATAATGCTGACTTTTAACACCAAGAAAGAATATCGCATAGCTTGACTTACTTGCATTAATGGGATAAGTCTGGACTGCTACTGTGGTTGAGACTCAACTCACTGTTTCATCATTGGTGTAATGGACATAAAAATGTAATAATATACCTAATATGTTTTACCAGTATTGCATTCTACTTCTCATCAGATTCATACTGTGGAAGCTTGTTTTTCTGGACATTACTCCATGCATAACATGGGTAAATATTGTGCGTCTAATATCAAAACTTCAAGGTCATTGGGGCACCTCAAGGTCATGTGCAAAATTGGCGAAATTGCACCAGAATACTGTTGACATCAAGTGGCACCTACTTTGCACTATTAGAAATAGATACGAGACAAAAAAAATTTCTCCCATTATGATCGATGCACCCTACTAAGTAGTGACCGGCAGTATTTGTGGGACATTAGTAACGCGGTCGTTAATCGTTAGAGGCTAGTGCTCGTTGAATTAATCTAAAGCAATACCCTGGAACATTGAATCACTTGCGGTGGTTGAAAACTGCGAATAGCATATTGGAATTGTACATTGGCAGTTGCGAACCATCAGTAGAGCTTCAAATGCTGGCGATGTATGTAGTGAAAGTATATGCTCCTATGTGGTTAGCAATTTTGCAAGGCTGGTCTAGTCGTGGGTGAGTCGAACCTGGTTCCTTCACCAACGATAAGTGTTCCTCGATAACAACTTGTCAATAGTACTTATTTCCTTCCTTGGCATTCTGCAGTAGGCCTATAGGTTTAATCTTTTCGACCATCAAAAATAAACCGAGTAAATCACCTGCGTTGTTCAAGTCTTCCAGCTCGTTACGCTAATTTCATCGTTCACGTCTAACTTTATTTTGGTCAATAACATTTGACAAATCAATATCACATTATAGCATCAAAATCCTGCAGCACACTGGTGTTTTCTCAGCAGCTGGTCTGTCTGAAACACCATAACGATCACAGGCTTAAGCTAAGGTGTAATAGTCTACTACGAAAGTCTCTTGACTATGACGTTTTATGCAGGTTCATCACAAGTCGATTACTACTAGGCCCTAAATTGAACAATGTAATCTTTAGTTTAATCACCTGGTTGATTACAAGTGTTTGACCTGCTGGTATCGAAATTAGATTAAGAATCGTCTACTGAGTCATCATTAACATCCACGACCTTCTCACCACACAATGACATAATATATTTTGACTCGACGAACATGCATAGCTTTTCTTTCCTGCTTGTTAACAAGCTTATTTCTTGTAAGTTTGTCGACATTGCTGATACACATCAACCTTACTGTTATAATTATGGTCAGTTAGAAACTGCTGCTCATCTTTAGGAACTCGAATGAATTGCTATGTACCTACTAAAAGATCAACATAACTCTTTAAAGCTACACATAAATTACTTTGCCCTACAACAAATTACGTTACATGCAGTGCTCCAGAGCCTCCAAATCATGAACATTTTAGGGTCGTTGGGGCACCTCAAGAACTTGTCCAAAAATTTCTAAAATTTGCATGCTAACTAAGCAGTATAAAAGGCACCTATCGGCAACTATTAGAATATTCTTTTCCCCCAAAAATTTTTTCGATGCACCCTAGTGCAGAATAAACAAATGCAGTCTTGAAGTTTGACTAACTCTTATCCTGAATATCAGCGCCATTGGAAATTTCTACAGGACTGTATACAATACAGCATATGCAATGCGAAACTTCCTGGTTGGTTGTGTCCCATCCTTGAAGGATGTCGTGTCGTTTAAAATTGATATGCATTGCACTGTAAACCTGTGCCTAACCTCGAAGGCATTCCTCTCTTATTTCAGTTAATTCTCAAACATACAAACCTGACTATTTTCTTTGCTCTGCAATGCATGGTCATTTGTTTGGTACTCCGAACCATTGTGTTCTTATGTTTATAAGATCGGAATATCGCTAAGAATTCTCTGAGAAATTTCTCTAGGTGGCACTATAGAATGTGTACTTCTGAGTACAAATAAGAATGGAGAATTTATTTGGTGTCAGTAAGCAGGGTATCCTCTTGGTGTCGTTGATCCGACCCTGGGAACTGCATGGATTAGAGTTGTGTTTATAAAAGCACTGGCGTAAACTTGTCCAAAATATTGGGGGCATTTGGCTATTCATTCTACACTTGTTGCATTAAATGTACAGTCCATCTGAATTATTGGGGGCACCTGCCCCGGCTGCCGCCTCCCAGAGTCTACGCCTATGCATAAAAGGTGATCGATTTGGACGTAACCGTAACGACGTTTCGAAAATGCGATCTATGACATAATGAATTTCACTGTTAATCGACAGATGTCAGTTGTCAACGCGAGGAGTCTTACCATCAGTCGAGAATAAGCTGTTGCTTTACGCTTAGCGTTAGAGTAGTGCTTTAGAAATTGACTATAGACATGGACAAAATATCGACACGAATAGACTTCAAAACACCCTGGAAACCATCAGAGGCCTCTATAATTTATCCTTAGGACTACAATTTAGTACATATTATATGATATTTAGGTCAGTTATTCAACTGTAACTGACCACTATAGAGATAGAGGGAAGATGTAGAATGAGAACCCGAGATTTGAGCCATGCAGAGGTTACCCTCTTTGGACCTAGACCGAATAGCGTACTCCGCCACTACCCTTACTTTAATAGTGCTAGTTCCAAGCCTGGTTAAAGGAGGAGGACGACGCTAATCATCGTTGTTATGATACAGTGTCGTTAAACTGAAAATAGTCAACCGATGAGCTGGTTTTTCTTGCCGAACCTTTGGCTACACACAGTTTGAAATGAACCTAAAACTGGGACGTTTAACGAAAAGTCGTGGAAACGGTAACGCTCCGGAAAAGGGGACGCTATTGATGAATATGTTGAATTGTTGATGTATGTATGTATATCAAAACCCGATTGAAGTCGTTCCTCCTGAACACCACCTGAACTGCTGTGTTAACAACAAACATGTAGGATTACTTTACGGTGTCCAGTGGCACATGACCGCGTGTGGGCCAATTTCAATAATTGCAGGCATTCTCAATTCTCATTGAATGCTTCTTTTAACTTCATTCTTGTGCTCGTTGCCCTAGTTAAGTATCTTAGTTAAGATTAGTTAAGATCGCAAGCTTAATTTACTTTCGTCTATTTCTTTTCTTGATTGCTCATTGATGGGCATGCCTTCTACTGGTTTAATTTGTGCCACTCGGTGCTAACCCTTACCAGAAGATGATCTTGGCTATCCCGTTTAAGGACAGCCTCATAGTCAATAGCACTTGCTCAAGTAGGTGTCCATCCATAGCGAGAATAGTCTTCCCTTTTGGGACACCTTTTGCTTCTAGTAACGTGACCTACTATTTGTTCTTGTTATGAAGATAAAGATGCTATAAACGTAATTTTGATTCAATTAAAAGATTTTGATTTGATTTGATTTGATATATGTATGTATCTAGAAACTTAATAATTATAGCACCTTTTATGTATACCTTACAAAAGCGTTGCTCACGTGGCTATCTGACTGATCTAAACAAGTGCGTTTTAAGACAGTGTGAAAATGTTTACTGCACAGGTTCCAGTGCAACAGTACGTAATGCAAACTGTTCCATGGAGTTCATGTTCCAATACATGAGAAGGCACGTTGTGATCGAGTTGAAGTACGAAAGCGATGCAACTGCGTAATAATGATGAGGACGAAAGGTTGAAAATATTTGCTAAGACCTGTCGCCCTGAACACTTCATGACAGTTAGAAAGTTGTATATTTCAATTCGATTATAAATTTTAATGAAACAATAGTGTGGGCAACACTGACCGTCAGAGAAACATTGAATTAAAATACAAGTGAAAATTTACTCAGTTAAGCTATTTTTATAATCTAACGGACAATAGAGCTGTCAATAAATGTAAGACAAATACTTAAGCGATGGTACTTTAAATTTTGTTGTTGCGCAAAAAACTTATTCTATGCGTTTTCTTCCTAGAAGTTAACCACTGAGGCAGTCTTCATAGATTTGGTCTTCAGTATTGAAATATAGGTAGTATTGTTTTTCTCCGTCTTCCTTTTTGTGTGATCTATGACCTCAGCGAGTCTAATTGATACAATGAATGCGTTCTTTAGTCTTGCTTTTGCTCAGAAACCGAACTTTGCAGCGTTTAATAAAACGTAGGTGTGACTAGTCCATCTCAACGGAACCATATGCAAAAGACTGATTGGTCTTCGATTCTAGGAGGCTGAAGCTGAAGCTATCTCTGGTGAGCTTTGCCCTGCAACGGGGTCTGAGGTCTCAGCGTTTCCCGCTACTTGGTCTGTTTCATGCGCTGCTGGAGACATTGTAGAAGTGGGCGTCGTCGTCAGGTCTATCTCTTCATAATCTATACATTCTGTAGTAATATGCCCTACAGCTTGGTCTACGTTTGCAATATTCAAGGACGGATTGTTGATCATTGACTGAGGTTCAGACGGCGTCAGGTTTACTGGAGAGTCCGAGTTTTCACCAACTGCCATTCTGAAGTAAGCTGAGTCGTCAGCTCTCTGGTTGGTCAGATCTATGTAGGCTAAAACAGAAACGCGGATATAAGATTAAGTAGGGTTACGCTAGGCCTATCTTCCTTTGTTGCATGCCTTTATGAATAATATTTCATAACAGGTCAGGTCTATCTCAAAATGCAAAGACTTCAACAAAGTCATCCAATGGTAACCCGTTCTGTAGGATGTAATCACGTGTCCCGCATGCATCAAAGAACATACGCCTCCAATTTGGCTACTTGCAGATTCTTCTTAGATGTCGAGGCTATATCTAAAGTCTTCATTATCAATTCGATTATTGCATAACTTTGTGGCCTTTACAATCCTTACCCTTATTCGGTTCTCTGCCCTCAGGCAGGTTCCTTTGTCCAACGGCGCCATTCTTCTCAGCGTTGAGCCTCATCTTTCATCTTTCTGTAGCCGTCCTTCTTCATCATCCGGTCTAGGAACATCGTTCTTGGTCTTCCTCTTGTCTTTTTCCCTTCCATTCTACCCTCGATGATATATCGTAGCAAAGAATTTCCTCTCATTATATGGCCAATCCATTCTTTTTACGCTGTCTAATTGTCCTCATCATAGATTTTTCCTCTCCCACCATTTCCAGTACCTCCTCTTTTGTCTTATGCTCTGTCCAACTGATTCTCTCCATTCTCCGCCATATCCACATTTCGAAGGCTTCTAGCCTTCTTGTGTCCTACCCCCCCCCTCTGGTCCACGTTTCAGATCCGTACATGACCACACTCCGTAAGAGTGTCTTCACCATTCGCTTTTTCAGATTGCTGTTTAATTTTCCTCTCAAGAGTTCCTTTCTTTTATAGAATGCGTCTTTTCCCATGGCTATTCTTCTTTTTATCTCTGCGTGGCAATTCGCACCCTGTGTAACCATACTTCCCAGGTGACAAAATCTCTCAACTTGTTCTATATCTTCTCCGTTTATGATTATTCTAGCTGCTGTTACTTCTCCTTTGCTTATCTTCATACCCTTTGTCCTCTTGGTATTTATTTTCATATCGTATTCTCTTGAGATCATATTCAGGCGGTTCATCATTCTCTGTTACAACTATTCAATTATAATCCAGCCATTTGACACATTCATGATACACAATCGTGTGACTCCAAGCATTGGTCTTAAGCAAAACCCATTTGCTCAATAATATTCAAGCATTGATCTTAAGCAAAACCCATTGCTCAATAATATTTCCCTGTTTTTTAAAAGAGAAAATGTTAAGCTAGATACTTAATCGGCCCCCCCCCCGAATGACAACAATTTCTCCATCGAAGGTATACAATTACACAATTACACATCGGTTTCCGTTTGCACTTGATGACCCACATGACACTGTTATTACACAACTTTACGAGACGAAATGCGATAGTGATTATAGCTTTGTTCGCTTTGAATTACAATTGTGCCAATTAAGTAAGACCTATGGTTAAACGGAAGCAACATTGAGTAACTTACGTTTACATGTAGGTTTCCTTTTCACTGCTATAATATATGCTGAAATGGAAATTATAATAATGACGAAAGCGACCTGGGTCAGCACAATAATAGGCACAGCTATAGTTACTTTCCAAACTATAACTGCAGACTCCTTTTCTACAAATGGAAAACAATTAACGGTTAGGCCTAAACTGAAACTTCGCTTATTTATCTGTAGTATTAAGATCAAACAGAAAGCCGCAGTTTGTAAACTGTGTTATAAAGAGGCATTGTGTTATTGTGCTTATGACGAGAAATAGTGATAGCGTATCCGTTTCGCTTAAGTATTACAGCGCTATCTTCACATAAACCAAAAGCGCTGTTCATTCTTACTAGCTTCAGTTATGCTACTGCAGAACAATAAGACTAATTTGAATTGATACATTTTAAGGTAAGCTTACTTATAAGTTGAGCTTAGACATAGGATCAATTGGCCACCAACTGTTAAACTCATTTCAGTTTCGACATCAATTGCTTATGGCTACCTGAACTTACGTTTGACTTTGAACGAAATTGTGTTTCCGCTGGTAAAATCTAAAGTCTGACTATTTTTGGCAAAACACTGAAACTTATATGGCTCCTCTCGAATCATCGGCTTGTCAATAGTAATCGTAGGTCCAATAACGATGTCGCCTGTTTCAAGATTTTTCCATTCAAACAAGGGAGCAGGATTGCTTTCCGCCAAACAGTTTAGTTGATCGCCAGGATTATATTCATTCTTAACAGGGTTGATCGTAACATTGAAAGGCCCATCTGCAGAAACAAAAAGAAGCTACACTAGATTATATGAAAACAGCCCGCGTTCATACGGACAGAAAATAATATACAGTAACAAAGTACGTACTAAAAAGACGTGTTATATTATTGTCGAGTTACGTAAACCATGGTCGAAGACAGCCGCCTAATATAGATCTTTTTCGTTAGTTAAACCATGGAGAATATCAAATGTTGCATTATTCTAGCCAGACAATCCTACCCATAGTAACTTGGGTCTGTATCAACATAATATGACAACTATTTTATATATTTCTTAATGATAAATATTAATATTTATTAATATTAAATAAACTTCGGTTATTGAAAGTCTTTGGCTTTTCATGGTAAAGAGCTGTTGCATACATGACCTAAAGAGGCTTACAGTATATGAAGATAGTTGGTGATATCCATGTGAAATTATAGCCTGGTGCATTAACAGCAGTCGCTGTATCATTGCGAATATCAGATTCTGTCGTAAAGAACGTCGAAGAGGAATACTGTGTATTATGTTGACTTGCGCCTGCTCTGATGTTAAGCCTCGACGTTATACTTTCAGCAGTGACTAGGTTTGAGTAACTATCCTCTGAAATGTTGATAGATTCTCCAAGTTTAACCTGATTCCATTGTATTGAAGGAATCCATGTCCCACGGTATACAACAACGCAACTCAACGGAATCAGTTCCCCTTCGTTTAAGATGTTACTTCTAAGGATACATACTGGATCCGATGCTGAAACAAACAAAGCCGACATCGAACTGCAATTACCTGCAGTGTTAATAGAAAAATCTTATCGACGCTCATAATATTGGTTTAAAAGATTAATCGATAGTTAAATTTGCAATAGCAACACAAATGGCAATATCTAAAGCCTTTTAAATGTCGACACATTTACTCCGGCACTTTTCTAACCTCTTCGTAGTCACCAACACTATCTTCGTAAAAGAACGCACAAATTCATTTTGCCAGACACCACCAACTACATGTATATCCCACGAATTCTGTATAAGAACTCTGATTAATAGAGCAAACTCTCTTACTCGTATAATATACCAAGTTGTGGTATGTCAGTTTGTTTTTCTCAATGAACGAATATTGTATTGTACTGTATGTTAATGCTTTCATGAGTATTGATGTAAATCAGTGCATTCATTACATTACCTCAAACAGCGCTTCCAGAGGATATCAAAATCAATTAAGGGACTCACCTAAAACTGTTACTTGTGCTGAATGTTTCTTCGTTGTGGATTTTCTTCCTGGGTCTGTACCCATTATCGTGCAAATGTATGTACCTGCATGCTTTAACTGAGTCGAATTTGTTCTCAGGCTCTGACCAGATATCACGCCATATGTAGTAAACTCCGGGAAATCCTTCAGAACCACAGCGCCGTTGTTAACCTTCTGACTGTCGTCTGTTCCCAACGGGGCAAAGTACCAGTCCACGGAACTGGTTCCGAAACTCGGTTCGCATGTCAAAGTTAACTGCTGACCTGTTGAAACCGCCGTATTTTGTGGTCCGTGGATTATAATTGCTGCAGCGATGGCAGATAAACTAAAGTTATTAAAACTTTAAAGTAGGCTATAAGAATATTATTTACTACATAACAACATTTCATCGCTTGTAAATAGGCTGGTGTCCTGCGCTTGGCCTTCGAGTGGCGCTTTAGAAGTTTGGAGATCACGATTACGATTAGAGACAGAAACGAGAAAGGCTATCTACTCTCAAACTATCGTAGCATTTGACAAAAATATACTAGAAGTCATCTCCTCTGCCATGTCTATTGTCACCATTGTTAAGAAAACAAAGTAAGCAGTGTGCCTAGCGTAGCATTTGACAAAAATTAATGTAACAGAAGAAAGTAAAACAGCATTGTTTCCCAGCCAGGGACTTGCAAAAGTAGAAAACTTATTAATTGATTTCCGCCCAAGGGTAATGCGTATCAGTGCTTAACGCTCACGGCTATATCGATTTAACCATATACTTAGAATTTCTAAAAATTATTTAAGCAGACATATGATAAAACCGGCTGTATATCTGCTGCAGTACTGCAGGCCCGGCTCAAGACATTTGGCGGCCCTAGGCAAAACGTCAAACCGGCGGCCCTAGGCAAACCGGCAAACCGGCGGCCCTAGGCAAACCGGCGGCCCTAGGCAAACCGGCGGCCCTGAGCAGGCCGTCCGAAATTTTTAGATTTTCGTCATGGTAATTTCGATTTCGTCCATCTTTTTTGGAATTTCATCTTCAAAAAAAGTTGATGACCTTTTTCTTTCTTTTTTAGTCATTCGCCTCACAAATGAATGTCGTTACTCTTTTTTAGCAATTCACGGTTAATAATTTTTGAAAAATCCAAAATTGGCGGCCCCTAAAAATCGGCGGCCCTAGGCGGCTGCCTAGTTTTTAGGACGAACCGGGACGAACCGGGCCTGCAGTACTGCATGAAACAGCATTTAGATTATTTATCATAAGGTTCCTGCAACGTAGGTTAGGAACGTCAGAGAGTCAATATGAATTAATTTTGGTCATACAGCCTGTAATGACAGGCCTCTGCGAATCAACACTGTAAGGTCTACACAAAAGCAGTTGGGCCTATTTGATAATTACGTTATTTTTAATTGGTATACGGAATATCGCTCATAGGCACGATCGCTCATAGGCCATTTACTCGTATGATTATCACTGAGACAACCGCGATCAATTAGGCCTATAGCAAATAGTAAAGTTGTTACTTAAACACAGAAACCAAGGTTTGTTACATATATATCTTATTGTAAAAAGACATTACACTCAATACAGCATTAAGTCAACAGAACGTAAACCTTGATTGTCTCGGTATCTAATCATGGCCCTTTTAAATTCCATATGGAGAAAAATTACGTATTTGAAGTACATTATTGTTATTGTTTCCGTTTATTTTTGACCGTTTGTTGCTATTGTACTTGCAGTATTGTTACTGTATAGAAGCTAGTGAATCTTCATATGAAGTCAATCTGTGCAATTTAATAATCAATGTATTTGTCCAAATTTCACAACGGGTGACTGTCCCTACTTTGATGTGCATATATTTAATAAATATTTGTAAAACTTATATGAAGTCATTTGCAGCAGTAGATTAGTTAGTTATTTTTAAAATTGCTGGGTAATTGGAAGTTAATTGCTCGCGTCCTTATTTTGATGCACATAATATTAATTAAATAACATAGCGTATGCCGTATGAGCGATAGTCCTACGAGGGTAAGGACCTATGAGCGATAGTCCTATGAGCGAAAGGACCTATGAACGACAGTCCTATGAGGGATAGTCCTGGAACCTGTTAATTACTGTCGCGAATCATAATGAGTGGGAATTCTTACTTTCATAAGGGTAATCCCAGGTGTAAGAATATTTCGGAGTGTTGTTAGCTGTAACAGACTTTGGTCTGTTTGCTTCTGTAAATCCTATAATGCAGGTGTATCGTATGTCATTCGGACTTTGGCCTCCTGTGACTATCAGCGTCGACTCAGCAGAGTTTTCATCGGATTTGTGGGACACACCTTCCGTGATCGTTGTTGAGATTTCGCCACCGTTACCTTTGGTGAAGAACCGTTTCCACTCCATGACAGGAGCCCAATTTCCCCAGTAGAGAATACGGCAAACTAAATGCAGAGGCAGTTTCCCTGCTGCTTTCACTTTGTTCTTTTCGTTCCAATCGATGCAAACCGGATCTGAAACTGAATTTGACGCTTCAGTAAATCAATCTCCGCGCGCCACGAACACTTTTTAAAGCTTCAGCACACTTTTTTTAGTTTTTTCAATTGAACAAATTCTATACATTGTGTTATAGCAATTGTTGCAGAACAGTTGGCTAGCCATTGTTTAAGGACGATGTTTCAGAAAAGAGATGATTAGCGTCGCCTCCTCATTTATCCAGGGTTGAACTGGCACTACCAGAGTACGGGCAATGGCCGAGATTGTTGCGGATTGTTCATATCGCGCCTTTTCAGAATCTCTCTGAAAAGCTGTGGCTGTCAGTGAGATGGGTAAAACGTGTCTTAAGCTCTGTAAAATGTGCATCTACTCACATTGATCAACAACGAACGAATGTCAATTACAATGCTCTTCCACAGAGAAATGTAATTGTAATTACGACAGTTTCTATAGCACAGTCAGTAGCAAGCTACTTCTAGGATGCTTTACACTGGGGAATGCAAACTCGAGGGCTTTTTACAAACCCGGGTGTCTGATGTTGGCGCCACTAAAACTCCGTTACCAGCGTTTTGACGGGTTTACAAACGTTACATGATAAGTATTACTGCGCTATGTCTTGCGATAAGAACAACGTCTTCTTTTGCAGCTATGAAGTCCAAGGTTCTGCAGACGACAAGGGTCACAAACGTCCTTGTGTTTGAGCAGGCTTATCTAAAGATTGGACCGGAGATGAATATGCATACATCGTGTTGAACAACCGACAATTCTCAGCTTCGATTTACATAACTGGCACTCAGCAGTCTGCCCCACACAATCGCGAGCATCGCTCTTTAAATTTGCTGATTAAAAAGTTGCTTTTAAGTCACTAAATTTAAATAAAAAAGTTTACCGATAATATATGAACTCGATGTCACGAGTCAACAAACAGCATTAGGCCTACTCATTGGTAGTATGGAATTTGAAGCCTCACTCATATAACGTCACCAATAAAGACATGGAACGAGCCGATAAATAAGTAAGTAGAAGTTGCATTACGTAGCCCGTTACCAAGTGCAGCACTATTGCTATATTTCCATTTTTCTGCATTTGTGAGTTCCAAGGCGTGAACGACGAAGAAAGTGACGCTTGTCAAACACGTAAAACCCGGGTTTCAATCGCGGTTTACAATGACATCGATGGGCGTTGGCAGGTATCCGTCCCTCGCTTTGGCTGTGCGGGTCTCCATACTTGTGTTCGATGCACAGGACAAGACTGCACGTGCGGGACCAACCTGTCACGAAGGGGACATTTCCTCCGTCTAGTCTCAAGAGCGGAACCTGTCTTCGTCTATAGTGGAAGCTGTTGTGGCTCATGTGGTTTTCAGTTCGTATTGCGCTCAAACATAGCTGTTTAATCTGTCGGCCTCCGTTGTTGTTAATCTTTCTAGTTTGGCTGCGTTTGTAGTATATTATTAATAGGCATCCGAGTTAGGCTACATTTTTGTTGCATAGTAAAACATTGATTCGAGCTAGACTAGGCCCTACATCATAATATGATAAAATAGTAATGAAAATTAATGTCATTGTTCAAACCCGGGTTTCAATCGCGGTTAAGCCCGGGTTATCTGGTTCCGAAAATCCCGGGTAATCCAGGTACCCAGGTAGGCATAAACCCGGGAGTGCATCCCCTTCTTTACACTGTTCGCTGTCAGTGCAAATGCTAAGAAATACCGAGTACATTTTAAAGCGTTTTTTTTAAAAACAGAAGTTCCTATACAAAAAAACACCGCAATAGCCTTGAACCAGCTGACAACGGATCACAGATGGGCCAATAACCGTGCCATCGACACGGTTGTTGACCCACCATAAAATGAAATTTTATCACCGGCTATGGAAGCGTAAAATAAGAGATTAAATGTCAATAGCCAAGGATTAACCATTTTATAAAGTTGGGAATCAGTTCACACAATTTATGCTGCACGTTGTTTTTAACGCACGAAAGTAATACCGCGTTTTGTTCTCCAAAAGTAACATGGCAAATTTATTCTGAACGATTTGCTCTGTGATAGGTATTTCTTGTTTAACCCTTCGTCGGGTGTGGGGTCAAAAATGACCCCAGAGTGCATTTTCAAACCATGGTTCGATATCAAAAACTGAAATGGCTGCCGGGAATTTTAACGAGAATTATTGTATTGGTTGTCCCTACGTATTCCAGTTGAGTTAGCATGCGAATTTTAGATGGACAAAAAATTACAAGACATTTATACAGGTAGGGTCATGGGGTCATTTTTGACACCATTACTGATTATTGATGTTTCTTTCTCATTAGACAGTCTTAAGTTGACAAAGTCCACAATTTTACTTCCTTATTTATTGTTACTCTTTACACAACGCTCAAGGTGCAATGATTCAAGGGCAGAGGCGTAACTTTGGTCTAAAAATGGGGGGTACCAGTTTTTTGCATATACGAAGCAAGGCCGAGACTGCAATCTCTGGGAAGGTACAATAATAAGATATTGACTGATGTTGTTCAAAAAGTTGGGTGTACGGTACCCCCAGGCCAAAAAGTGGGTGGAGGTAGGGTACCCCTCGTACCCCCGCAAATTACGCCTATGTTCCAGGGCCATTCCTGACAATTGTCGAAAGGCTCGCTCCATATCGAGGTCGGTGAAAATTCGTACAATATATTCCGTCAAAGCCGGCAAAATACGGCATAATGTTATGGATGTGCTGCGATGCTGAAACGAAGTAAGTGTACAATGCCAGCATATATTGCAGCAAAGAGAGCCCTGATGCAGCTTCAGCCAAAGATCTGGGAGGAAAAATTAAACGCCAGCTCATACAACTTCTTGAATGTGGAGGTCGCAACATTACCACTGATAACTGTTGCACCTCGCTGGCCCTAGCTACAGATGCTCTGAAGATAAAGAAATCTACTTTGGTTGGTACTATTCGTACTAATCGAGTAGAGTTGCCCAAAAAATTTGTTTCTCCCAGAGGACGCGAGATTGTACTCCTCCTTTGCCGGGTTCAATGAGACCGGCGACTTGTCATTGCTTTCTTACAACTGTAAGAAAGACAAAGTGGTCATCGTCTTGTTGACCATGCACATCTCCAATGGAACTTTTAGCAAAACACCAAGGAAACTTCCAGAGGTTATCAACTTCTACAACAATCCCAAAGTAGTTGATTATGCTGACCAGATGATAGAAACCTTCAGCACGAAGTTCTCAACCATCCTTCGGCAGGCAGTGCCGTTCTGCAACCTGCTGGATATTGCGGCACTTCAGGCTTACGTCCTTCATGAGAAATTGAATGTGGACAAAACTCCAGTGAGAAAGCCTCATCAAGAAGCTGGGAAAAAGACCTTTGCCAAGAGCTACAGGAACAGCGATGCAACTCATCGTGGACTGATTAGAGGATGACTGTTAGACGACACTCTGGAACCTCCAAAGAAACGAGGTCGCTGCCAAGTTTGTCCCAGACAGACAAAAAAGCCACGGCTGTGTGCAAGGCATGTCATAAGAATGTGAGCCCTGTCCACTGTCAAATCTTCTGTCAGACATGTCTCTCTGCTGATTGATGAAATACTTTCCTAGGCTCCTAGCAGTCTCCTATGTTCATTCTAGCGTCATTTCATTGTAGTGAGGGCACTATGCATTAAGGTAAGAACACTATTACAAGCCTATGTTTGCATGTGGCGTCATGACGTCATGTCATGAGAAAGCGTCATTATATTGTATTAAGGGTGCTAAACATTAGGGTACGAACAGCGTTACAAGCCTATGTTTGTATGTGGCGTCATGACATCATGACGTGACGTCATGTCATGACACCACGTCATGACGTCTCGTCATGATGTCATGTCATGACATTATATTGTATTGAGGGTGCTGAACATTAGGGTAAGAACAGCATTACAAGCCTATGTTTACATGTGGCGTCATGACATCATGATGTGACGTCATGTCATGACACCACATCATGACAACACGTCATCACGTCACGTCATCACGTCATGTCATGAGGAAGCGTCATTATATATTATTGAGGGCGCTAAACATTAGGGTAAGAACAGTATTACAAGCCTTTTGTTGTATGTGGCGTCATGATATCATGACGTAACATCATGCCATGACGTCATTTTATGACGTCTCGTCATGAGGAAGTACAACAAATAATGACATTTCAGTGACTGGTAATAACAATGACCTTCTCGTGCATTCTAAGTGCTTATTTTATTCGAATTACATGATAACTACTGTGGGGTAAAAATTGACCCCACGCCCTTAGTTGCATAGTTTTTTTTCCGCCCGACGAAGGGTTAACAAAAGGTTGAACTTTAGTTTTACTTGAGAAGCTTTAATTTAACACATTTTAAAACAGGAAATTAAAAACAACATTACAATGTTCTTCATATTTAAAATATCACTTAAAATGCTGGTTTAAGTGGTGTAAGTAAAGGAATCGGTAAATTGCCAGCACTTTGTCATGAATCTCGCTCTTTAGACAAAATTATATGTAAGCTATATTTCTCTCTGAGATTATGAAAATTAAGCTGATGCTGTTATTTACATTCTTAAAATCTATGTATATCTTAAGGAGGCTAGATAGAATAACTGTTTACCTAGCATCACATCTTCGAAGTTACATTGACCTTTGGTCACTGTGATGTACAACATTTAAAGGAAGTTCCAAATACAATTTAGAAAGAGCAATGCGTTACCTAGAGCTATCAGCTCTGCGCTTGAACTCTCTTCGGATTCTTCGCAGATATATGTTGCGGCGGTAATTTCGTTTGCTCTTATTACGAGATCGACATCTCCTTCCCTGTTGGGGTTAATGGTGTAGAACGGAGGCACGTCTTTAGCGAGTTTGTGTCCAGTGTAAATGGTTTTCGCTGCTTCTGATCTGTTCCGCTGCATCCTCCACATCAATTTTTGTGAAGACTTTGTGCTGCATTTCATTGTAACTTCCGTTCCATATATTACGGCTATGTTTTCAGGGCGAACCAAAAGCCGACCATCACATCCTAGTGTCCGCAAATGTACCAGTATATCAGTGCAAGCATGTATGTATGCATGTATGTATATATGCATGCAAATATAAATGTGCGTAGGCCTGTATATGTATACATACTTATTACTTAAGTATCTGTAAATATGCATGTTAGCAACATAATTCTTGTTGAGCAAAGTAAGAAACGAAGTCAGGTACAAGTCAAAGTAGGCCTAGATGTTTTCACCAGCATCTAGATCAAAACTTCTACTCAAAGGAGTAGGGAGTTTTGCAAAGAGTGAAAGCCAACCAATAGGAAGTGTAAGGTATTTACCAGGTCAAGCAACTTTTATTTTATTCGCATCTTTCCTATCAGATCTACTACAAAAGTGGCATATATTCCCTAGTGCGTTAGACCTAATGTGCAAGGACAAACTGTAATAGCATTGTGCATAAGAGAACGGCGGGTGAAGATACTGGCTGACCTGGCAGGTTAACCAACCAAATGATGGGAAAGAAAAAAAACGAGGACTTGGAATAAGGTGGAATGCAGAGATTGAAAGAATAGCCGAGTCTCTGTAGGTTGAAAACGGAAAGAAGAATTTTGAGTTATAGTGAGATGTCAGAGTGGAAGAATCAGTTTAGGGGGAGTAGAAGAGGAGTAGAGGAGGTGTAGAGGGGGAGTAGAAGGAACGACCTGTTAAAAATTGAGATTTGTCGACTAATGAATTTCTAGAAAGAGTCTTCTCTTTTACTATGAAGCATCATAAGTAATTATATCTTTATTTCTCTGGTAATATTAATATAAACAGAAATCAAATTTATGTTAAGAAAACATATAATTCTTTATAACCGCATTGTTGCAGGCATATTTATTTCATGTGACTCATACCCAAAGGATTCAGTAGATGGTGACTGTAAAGTAGGACCGAGTTATAGAATATTAATCTTTCGGTAAGTCGAACAACTCCGATAAATACAACTGAGGAGCAGAAGACCGTAAAGAACAGAATACTGAGTAGAGACTACAATCGCACAATGCTGTGAGACAGATGCATGTAATAAATTTATGCACGGCAATCTTCATAAAATATGACCGCCAAAGATTCTTCATAGATACCAGCTGTTCAAATAAAAATGTAGGCCTACTTCACCAAATCTGTTGCTCCTAGACGTTACCCTAATTTTAGAAAAAAAACAAAAGATCATAATTCAGTAATTTTAACGATCATTTTATTCACTGGTTTTATTTGATGGCAGATGAAGGAATGTGGCTTACCTATCAGCGTAGTCGCGAACGTCGCAATCAGTAGCGTTATTTTAGCTTTCATATTTAAAGGTTTTCTTCTGTGAAAACGAAATGTTTACTTTAATTAAGCAGGCTAATATTCCAAAACGACTGCTGTAGACGCTTCATGTGGACATATAACTGAAATTTGTAGGCCTAGCCAACTGCTTGTATTTCATCATCTGTGCACGGTTGTTACAGAATGTCGTATGCGGAAATAAGAAAAGGCCTAAAAAGTAAGACCAACCTATTTTGTATTTGGCAATTCTGCCCTATTGTGTTGCGTCGTTTGGTTTCAAGCCTATTTTCACTTTCAGCCAAGTGTCCCATCGCGCACAGTGTCACGAGGGACTGATAGTTGTTTCTAAATGTACCGATAAGGAAAGCGTTGAAAGCGTTGAAAGTGTTTAAGTGTTGCACGATTAGGTTTTTATCTCTTAGGGACAGGGCTGTAGTGGTAAAATTAGAGGTCAGTACACGCTACCGGTTAGTTTTCCGAAACTAATTAGAGATGAGTATGCGCTAACGGTTACTTTTCCGAAACTAATTAGAGATGAGTGTGCGCTAACGGTTAGTTTTCCGAAACTCATTAGAGATGAGTAAAAATATTTTGTGAGGCGAGTATGCGGTCTCTAGAGGTGAGTACACGCTGTATACCCGCGTATGGTATCAGGGGCTTTCACCTCCGGACGATTCACCTCTAGGGGCTTTCACCTCTAGGGGCTTTCACCTCTAGGGGCTTTCACCTCTAGGTGCTTTCACCTCCAAATGTAAAATGAGACCTTTTGAAGAGATTTATTTACGCCGAAAACATAACAGACAACAAACAAACTACCTTACCTCGTTTATAGAAGCGCCGTATTCCAACAAAGCAGACATTCTGTCAGACGACAAGTTCACTTTTGAAGGTCTGTTTCTCTTGTTGGATGCTTAAATACTGCACACCGTGGTATTATATAATTACTTCTCGCGAATTGGTCTGTCCTTATCATCTGCCGTTATCAGGTTATAGGTTCTACTTAGCTAGGTTCTAGCAGCTTTCATTGTCTTCTTATCTCAATTCATTTCCTGTGTTCGGAATCTGCTTCATTAGTTGCATAGTTTGCATGTTGACACTAAGAAATCTACTTCATTGCTTAGTGATAATTTGTTTCATAGTTTGTATGTTGTCTGTTATGTTTTCGACGTAAATAACTTGCGCAAATAAATCTCTTCAAAAGGTCTCATTTTACATTTGGAGGTGAAAGCCCCTAGAGGTGAAAGCCCCTAGAGGTGAAAGCCCCTAGAGGTGAATCGTCCGGAGGTGAAACGTCCGGAGGTGAATACCCCTAGAGGTGAATCGTCCGAAGGTGAAAGCCCCCTGAACCCCGCGTATACCCTCGACCATAGCCCTGCCAAACTGTTGCCTTTCAAAACAGCTGCGCAAATGTCATCAAGCTGACCATATCTTTCATTTTCATAACTGTATCCCATATCTATTCTAAAATGAAGCATGCCATAAGCTTACAGCTTGCCTAGTAGTATTGTCGCGAACGTTGTAGCATCTAACACTACTGCCACTCATTTCGTGCATTTGGTATGCATTATACGTGGTCAGTATATACTTATCCACTTACTCCCTAAACTCCGTTTACTGTTTCAATGTGTAGGCAATGATTGTATTAAACCACGTATGAATTTAAATCTTACCTTTATAAATTAGGCGTGAAGACATGGGTGCATGCATTGATTAATTTATGTCTTTTAAACTAATTTCATCAATTAAAGCTGTAGTTTTTGTTTCTGCAAGCGCTTAGGGATGTTGGCCTTTGCAAATTGTTTGTGTCATCGCTGTGTAATAATATTGACTATAGGTAGTATTGTTTCTCGCCGTCTCCCTTTATGTGTGATCTTTGACATCAGCGAGTCTAACTGATAAACTGAATTCGAGGTTTAGTCTTTTGTTTGCTCCAAAACCGAACTTTGCAGAGTTGAATAAAACGTAGGCCTGCCTGGTTCCCTCTCAGCCGGAACCATGTACACGGCGCTTGTCGGTCTTCAATTCTCGCTAACCAAGGTTGGAACTATATCTGGTGAAGATTGCCCTTCAACGGAGTCTGAAGTCTCGGCGTTTCCCGTCTCTTGACCTGTTTCGTGAGCTACTGGAAGCATTGCAGAATTGAACGTTGGTGTAATGTCTATCTCTTCATAAATCTACTGAATTATTAGGCCTACATGTAATGTTGAAATTCTCTTTAGTGTGTCAACTAGTCAAAATGACTGATATAGTAGGGGTCAAAATTTCAATAGCGTTACTACCCATGCGCATCAGCCTTCGGGGAGAGTAAAAACCTCACGATGAACAAAGCTTCATAATAAGCTTCTACCGTTTCCGGTACTGCGTGCTGAAATGCTTTATAATTTACTTTAGGCCTAAGCCTATCTTTTACTTTCCATTTCCATTAGGCTATTTAAAGGATCATTTTCATAAAAAGCAATTTAGGGGCCTATACTGTACAGTATTACTAAGTTTGAATAACAGTAATGCAACTAAGCTGCTGCAACTGCTGTCATAATTCCATTAATGCTTCATCACCCTCCTTGTTCACTGCCTTATTGTACAAAGATCTATGCCATAACACATAGGCCTACACACGGCTTAAATCGAACGAGCGTGCGCGAGTTTATTAATAACACTAAACACACACACACACACACACGAGCGTGCGTGAGATTATTAGTAACACTAAATAGTTTTGATCCGCTGTTTCATAATAAAAATATATAACAATGAATCGTATGCAATGCAATATTTTGCATTCAATATGACTTAGGAATTTGCAGGCTCCTAATTGTTTTTGGCTTTATGATGTTTCAGACAAACGCTATAATCGATAGAAAACAAAATGTAATTTAATTGCAACTAAACGAATTCACCATCTGCAGTTCCAGCACCGCACCTTTTATTTGTTACTAGCTGTAACCCGTGAAAAATCACGGTATATAAAAAACAATTATTATTGCAGTGATAGCAATAACGTCATATTATAGGAATATAGCCGTCGTCAAGACAACCGTCGCCAAGGCGGCAGTATAGTGACGTCACAATAGTGTTTGTTACGGGACAGACAGACAGACAGACAGACAGACGTACATCGGTTATTATGTTGTTTAATTAGCCCTAGATAGACACCGGATTCGAACTATATGCCGATAAAAGTTCGCTAGAGTGGCGCTATAAAAGTTCTCATGATTATGACGTCGTTGACTATTATTAACTTCAATAACGCGATATCGTATTGATTTCTAAAGAATGACGTAATGCGTTACTATAGTGAACAGGCGTTACTATAGCGAACATGGGTTACTATAGTGAACGTCTATCCTTGTCAACCAGTGGAAATGGTGAGTAACGTTCGGAACTCGATCCCTCAGAATATTTAAATAGCCGAAGCCGACTTGAGCACAAGGCCAGTTCAGAGCCTTCAATAAGAGAAGTGAAAGCTCTGGGCCAGTTGATCCTGCAGTTTCAACACTCAGGACCAAACACAAATGTCTATCTATATACAAATATTTAACCTATCCCGTAGTTCTGACCAGATAATGCCACGAGTGCCAGATGGTTCCAGTACGTCCCAATTAAGCCTGTATAAAGGGCTTAAACGGATCAGGCATTAGCAGCGTCAAACCCTTGAAACTACGATTAGTCCTGACAATTACGTTTATAAATCATATTTGTACGAATTCTAAGGTCGACACACCTCCGCTTCGTGTTGTCTATAAGATGCTCGCATTTTTCCACAGGCGAAGAAGATCTGCCATATCCAAAGTACGGCGGCGTTTGCGCGGGGAGCAGAGACAATCGCTGCTCTCCAAGCGGGGAGCACAGCAACGCATGAAAGCGTTGACGCGCGGGGAGCGGCATCAAACGAAAGCGTTGATATCGTTGGCCTACAAAGATTAGCTAGCTGTTCTCACTCAGCTAGAAAACGACCAATGCCATACCCAGGCTAGTCTGGGCTTTTTCATAGTAAAACATTCGTAATACACCTGAGCATCATGAAAAACCCTCTCCTTTTTACACGTCATTCAATTCCTTTCTTTAATAGCAAAAGAACTGAACAAGTCAAACACGGCAATCGCTCAATAAACAGACAATTCTACCAATCAGTCTGCAGTTTATGGGTTCAATCCTCCCTCTACGGCAGAGATTTTTCGAGATTTCTGTTCCTCTAGCACCATCTTAGCATTCAAGGAAGAACCGAACACTGGTGGTCGGTGCGTGAAGATCAGGCGGCCATGGAGAGGATTTGCTATTCAATCTCAACGCCTGGGCTAAGAAATAATGAAATTGTTAACACATAATTCATATTCAAGGCTGCCCAAAGGTTTCGCTCATATAAGACTTCTCCTTCTACCTAACAATATAATGCATTTTACCACATACTGTACTGACCGTGTCATCATTTCCGTTGGCATTAGATGGGACCCATAAGGGCTCTATACGGGTCCTATATGGCAATATTGGTCCTATATGGGCTTCGCTCCATGTGGGAATGATGAGAGAGGACGACTCTTACTTGCTAATTGGATCCTCGCATGCATATACAGCCGTGGAAGAATATGAACTTATAGTTAGACCATGAAGCGCCTTGGATGTAAGGACAGCAAGTTTACAGTGGATCCGAGCTGGAATATTTTGAGAAAGTGTAATTTATGACAAGACTGTCACGATCAAAATCTAAAATTCTGAAAAAAGCAAAAATATAATTCAGAACAAACGTTTTACAAATACAGCGCTTATTAGTGCTACACCAAGAGAAAATAATATGTGGCCTACTATAGTTAGAAAGACATTACTGGTTACTTTTTATAGTAAATCAGTCGAAAGACAACGGAAACAACACACAACAAAGAAAATCTATCGGCAACATTTGGGTTTGATACAAAACCAGGAACAGGTTAAAACGAAACCCGATTACTATTTGTGACGAAATAATTATTAAAAATAAAAATTTTAGTTTTACATCAGGCCTAATTTAGTATAGCAATAGATGAAATTAATAAACGAGATTAAAATAATTTTATTATAGTCAGTCAAATACAAAATAATACAAATGTTTCATTTATAATGTGCGCAATTTTCAGAGTTTAAGAATGACTAAGATTAATGCAATTGATCGTTTTCTCTTACAATGCGGTTGCTGGACTATGTACAAAAGCAAAGCAATTAGATACCTAATGCTTTCCGATTTAAAAATAAGAATAGTATAGATGAATGCATTGTATATCTTTAAAACAGAAATGGTAACATGTTTCAATCTATGCCGTTCGAAGTCATAGTTGCAAAAGCATCAGTTGAAACATTCAACATATTAGCCGTTCAGTCACATAAATTATGCAAGGACGACGAGTCTAAATAGCTGTAAGTTTCTCATGAATGTTATAGTTCTTCAGCAATTACCATCATTCTTCAGCTTTTGCGGAATTGTAAACCAGTGACGTTAAAACTATTGCAATATCAAGTTGGTCGTTTTCCATGAGGTTTATTATTGCTGCACTTGGAACAGATGACTCGAGTATCGCCAAGGCCTGTTCTTGTTGACTGTATAGCGGTGTATGTCGTTTCAAACCTTGTGAGTAAGATTCATCTGCCAAAGTGGCTACACTCGATTTTGACTATGATGACTGTGGTCTAACGAGCGCAGTGTAAGCGGTAGATATGGGCGGTTCTACGTCTCCGAGTCCAAAATATTCATTTAGCACCTCGCTTGGTTCCGAGCTTGATATGGCGTTACTTTTCTCACCATCAGACTTGCACAATACATTGCCCAATGACTGTGTTTGGAACACTGTTGCGTAATCGATTGATAGGTCGTCTCTCATTTGTTGTTCTATCAAAGAAAATTTCACATACCACGTGACTCTTTGCAAATTGACTTTGAAAATCACTGTCCAGTTCTGTGTTTTGTGTCAGTTTCATTTAAAATTAAGCTTATCTTACAACGCATTTGTTTAAGCTTATATATTCACTAAAGCTTTGGATCTGCTTTATCCGAGATTTCTGTCAGGCTTTTCAAATGCTTGTGCCTTGATTAAATTTTCACTTAAACCGACTCTCGACCAGTGATGGGCACTAAACTATTTTTTTTAGTTAAACTAAAACTATTTTCCAACTAAACAAATAGTTTAACTAAAGTTGGCAACTGATTTTGGAAATTAGTTAACTAAAGTAAAAAAAAGTAGTTAAACTTTTCCAACTTTTTTCCAACTTTTTACGACAAACATTTTCACAATAAAAGACGTTAAGTGAACTGTAATAATGCAAAGCGTCAATGACAATTTCACCTTCAAACTATGCAATGTGTACTGTTCTGGCATACAGTTACATGTGCACTGTAAGTAGTGTATGAATTTGAAAACACAGGCTGTTAATGCTAAAACCATGCAGTGTTAAAATGTTTTTTTGCTGACAGTGTTCAATGTTCACTGTGGAAAAATAGCTGCATATTGCTGATTTTTTTAGTTAAACTTTTTAGTTAGCAACTAAAATTTTTTAGTTAAACTATGGTTTTAACTAAACTATTTTTTTAGTTAAACTTCTTCCTTAACTAAATTTTTTTAGTTAAACTAAAAGTTAGCAACTTTTTAGTTAACTATTGCCCATCACTGCTCTCGACCCATGCCCTGAGCATTCTGGTAACGGCGTTACAACAGGGATGGCATTGGTTTTTGATTGGACTGATTTGGATTTGCTTTGATTCGATTTGGATGGATTGGAATGGGTTCAGGCGAACTTTGCTTAATCACTAAATGCACTGCCACAAGCGACTTTCAGTACTGCAGTTTATTACAGTAGCGCGTCCTCTTTTGAGTTGATTTCAAACGGTTTTTTAATAGATTCGTTACCTGTTCGAAGTTCCTGATTTATATTTGCCATCGTTGATCTCTCTCCACTGTTGACACTTGCTGTTCGTTTTCGCCTTTGGACGCCTGCGATAAAACATACGATTTCTAACGTAACAGAATAATCAATTCATCAAGCAAAATATGGTAGGTCTATTATATTATGAACTTGAAAAAGAGTTTATCAAATAAAATTAAAAATCGCTTCTAAACAAAGAACGTTATATATTATATATATATATATATATATTATATATATATATAATATATATACGATTGTATTTCAGTTGTATTATGCTGTTTCTCACTCATCGTCTTTACCCATAACTAACAGTAGTTTACTTCTGAAAAAGTATTAATTATTATAATTAGACAGAGTCTACTTACGTAGTCCTATAGTAACTAATAAAAACAGCGCTGCGGTTGCAACCACTGAGACTACAATTGTCATTATAGTCACGGGCGTTAAGGCTGAAAGAAAATACAAAATTGTTGAAAATATTTATCCTAGTAAATCGAGTAAATAGTATGCCATAAAAGGATCACCTTATCAAATAGGTCCGATAGTTTACGTACGCTACGCGTATTCTCTTCCCCATAGCGTCAGGTGCAGGATACTCTACACGTGAGACTGAAGGGTTTGTTGTTTGTTAAAACTCGTTTTGCGTAAGTATAATAGGATCGGTGTGTAAATTAAATAGAGTCTTGAAAGTCGTGATATCAGATCCTTAAGTGGTTAATGTTGCTAATAAAGGATGCGCCATAACGATCTCATTACAATATCAGCGCCTTACCTAAATTAAACTAATGTTCTTCACCTGAATTAACATTGTTATATTATTTTTCTTGCAATGCGCTGCAAATGCATTTTCAAGAGAATAATTTGGGGCATTATTAGAACA
The DNA here is from genome assembly GCA_963556255.1 of Allolobophora icterica. Lineage (NCBI taxonomy): Eukaryota > Metazoa > Annelida > Clitellata > Crassiclitellata > Lumbricidae > Allolobophora > Allolobophora icterica. The sequence goes on from OY744604.1 coordinate 75,516,274, forward strand.
GTGAGTTTAGCGAGTTGAGAAGATACTTTTTCTGATGTGCAGACCTTAGTCTACTAAGTAAGTACTATTGAACATCATATCGACGCGTATGGTATACGGTATTGTGTCGTAACCGCTGCACATTTGAAGCTATAGATTTATTGGAAGTTAAATTGCTCGCGTCCCTACTTTGATGCGCATATTTTTTAATAATATGACCTATTAGCGATAGTCTTATGGGCGATTGTCCTAGAACCTGTTAATTACCGTCGCGAAATATATTCAGTGGGTATCCTTACTTTCAGAAGGGTATTTCCAGGTGTAAGAATATTTTGGAGGGTTCTTCGCTGTAACAGACTTTGGTCTGTTAGCTTCGGTAAATCCTGTAATGCAGGCGTATCGTATGTCATTAGGACGTTGGCCTCCGGTAACTATCAGCGCTGACTCAACGGAGTTATGATCGGATTTGTGGGACACACCTTCCGTGATCGATGTTGAGCTTTCATTTTTGGCAGAGATCTGTTTCCACTCCATGACTGGAGCTCACTTTCCCCAGTATTGAATACGGCAAACTAAGTGCAGAGGCAGTTTCTCTGCTGCTTTCACGTTGTTCTTTTCGTTCCAATCAGTGCAAACCGGATCTGAAACTGAGTTTAACATTTCAATCCCCGCATGCCACTAACACCTTTTACAGCTTAAGTACACTTTTCAACTGAAGAAATTATGTTGTAGTAATTGTTACAGAACTGTTGGCTAGCTATTGTTTAAGGACGATGTGTCAAAGTAGAGATGTTTAGCGTCGCCTCCTCTTTTGTCAAGACTTGGGACTGGCACTCCCAGAGTACGGGAAGTGTCGGAGTTTGTTGCACAATGTTCATATCGCGCCTTTTCAGAATATCTCTGTAAAGCTCTACACGACGTGGCTATGAATGAGATGGGAAAACGTGTCTTAAAGCTCTAGAGAATGTACCACGACAACGAACCAATGTCAGTTACAATACTGTTCCACAGAAAATTGTAATTGCAATTTCGACAATTTCAATAGCATCGTCAATAGCAAGCTTCTTCTAGGGTGTTTTGCACTGTCAGCGCAAATGGTAATAGTTACACAGCAAGTACATTTTAAACTGTTTTTTAAAGAGAAGTTACAATGCGCAGAATTGCCGATTCTCAAGTGTGGTCAAATCCGGAGCGCTTTTGATGAGATTATCTTTTAGTAGTGCTACATAAATTTCACATTACGTTAACAAATTATGAAAATGAAGCTGCAGCTCTTATTTACGATCTTCAACTTTACGTATATATCTCAGAGAGGCTTGACAGAAGAACTGTTTACCTAGCATAACATCTTCGAAAGTTACCTCAACTTTTAGTCACTGGTATATACATTTGTGAATTCAGTTACAGTTTATTCATATGGAGAATTTATACAGCGCCTCTTCAAGGTTATCTGCTCAGAAGTACAATCGTACAAGCAAACGCGATGTAATTTGGCGGAACAGGCTTAAAACATTGAGCTTATGGGACAAAGTTCATAATGTTTTTCAAAGGAAAAAATGTGCAGATGCTCACGTAATGTTTAAACAGTTTTTATGATGTCAATAGTGTAATTAACTTTCTGCAACAAATGATTTAACTTTTATTTGAAAAATTATCAAATACGAAACTTGAAACATATATTTAACTCACTCGTTGCTTTTAATGTTAGCGTGAATTATCAGAGATGCACAAAATTAAGAGGAAGTTCCATATGAAACTTATAAAAAGGAATGTTACCTAGGGCTATCAATTCTGCGCTTGCAGTTTCTTCGGATTCTTCACAGATATATGTTGTGGCGGTTTCTTCGTTTGCTCTTATTACCAGATCGACATCTCCTTCCTTGTTGGAGTATATTCTGTAGTACGGAGGCACGTCTTTAGCGAGTTTGTGTCCAGTGTAAACGGTTTTTGCTCCGACTAATCTGTTCCGCTGCATCCTCCACAACAAGTTTTGTGAAGAATTTGTGCTGCATTTCATTGTAACTTCCGTTCCATATATTACGGCTATATTTTCAGGGCGAACCAAAAGCCGACCATCACATCCTATTTTTCGTATACGAACCAATATATTATTTATATATATATATATATATATATATATATATATATATACATATATTGTTACATGCGGGTCCTGTAAAGGGTTACAGTAGATGGCACCACCTGCAACGGGTAGATTTGCACCTGCGGTTGGAATCTTATATGATGAGCACTCACTTTCGAGTGCTTAGAGTGCTGAGTGCTTAGAGTGATGAGTGCTTAGACAGTGGTTGGCGCGAATTCACCCATCCTTGCTTATGTCCTATACAAGTGGTCGATGGGTCCAGTCTGTAGTTCAGTAGGACGTCTGCGATTATGGTCATTTTATGTTTTAAGAAGAAAACTGAACTTTTGCAAGACGTGTCGCTATAAACATACTGGGTGGGATACCTAGACAGATCAAATATTACTGTAATTTGACAACATATGTAATACAAGAACAGTTAGACAGATGGAACTGTAAAATTTCAGAAGGTTTAATGAATTGGAAATATCAAAACATGTCAAAAACATCGTCCAGTCCATGAATATCGAATGTCGATTGTTCTTGTTTTATAATTTCAACACCCGTTACAGTATTTGACTCTAGAAACTGCAGGGCTTTGCAAGCACTGCGTCAACAGCAGACTTCTTTCTTGTGTGAGTGAGAACAGCTTTCATATTTGCTTCGACCACTTGAAGAAGAAATAGCTTTTCTTCTTCATCATTGGTGATGAGTCAGTAGAATTCCTCGAACAACTTCACACCCTCTCAGCCGTGTCGTTCACCACTCTCAACTGCTGAATTATCTATCTGCCTTGCCTATAATCCTCATTCTCGATCCATTTCTGTGGTTGAAGTGTAAAAAAATCACTCATCTTCAGTTGTGACAGTACTGTCAGTGCTCAGTGGGTTGTAAAATCACCCAAAACCCCTTTTCAGTACCTTACATCACTTCTCACCTTCTTTCACCAGGCGTTGCAGTCATTCTGTAGACAATCTTCACTTTATCTCGTACAGGAAGTTGGCCTTGCAGTCATTCTGTCGACAATCTTCACTTTATCTGTTACAGGAAGCTGGTCGACAATCTTCACTTTATCTGTTACAGGAAGTTGGTCTTGCAGTCATTCTGTCGACAATCTTCACTTTGTCTGTTACAGGAAGTTGGTCTGTGAACAGTGCCAGACCTAAAGCCTCGTCTGAAAGGTACCACAAGTGGTTTTTTAGGACCGTCCTGGCAGCAACGCTAACGTCACAATCAATAGACTCATATTGTCCTAGACCAATCCAAAGTGATAGATCTTGTTCTTGAGCTTCAGCAGCAAGTGGGGCCTTTGTCCATGCCTTTGCGTAAAGCAGGGCAAAAAACTTCAAAAATCAATGAATGTGATCGCGATAAGGGTAGATTTTGATTGCATACAGTAACTTGGCCATCCAATGTGCATGGTGAATTGGTCCAGGGCTCTCCAGTGAATGATTGAAGACTGACTTCCAAGGACAACCACTGTCAGCTCAATGAGCGCTTGGTAGTTGTCTCTGATCTCTGAATTTCTTTCAGCAAACCCCTTCAGAAAACTGACGCTGTTTCATGGGGGGCTGCAGTGCCGGATATGACTTCCAGTCCTCGGAAGTTGACACGTGCCAGTCCTCGGAAGTTGACACGTGCCAGCAGCTTTAAATCTCTTGAAGATTGGAATTCATGGAGGACAGGTGGACTGCAGCACAAGGTGAATACTTTGGCTAAAATCAATTCCATGACATGATGACGGCAGGAGCTCTCAAGAGCTCTCAGCTTATTTGTCTTCCAGCAGAACACACAATCCGTTGAAATGCCCAGTGCTGACATACATTGTATCAAATCTTAAGGCTTGAACCTTGTCAACTGTGAGTTTTCACAACTTCAGAAGACTATGAACGACCATGAATTCATTGCATCCTGTCCCAAAGGCTTATTTGGGCACAAAGAGGAGCTTATTCACACCATCACCTGAAACCAGCACTGGCAGGCGGTCGACATTTCCTGTTCCAAATAGTGTTGTTTTCGTTAACGGTAACGATAACGAAAACCTTCGTTAACGAAAACTTAAGGTTTTAGTTAACTAAAACTATAACTAAAACGAAAACTTAAACAAAAACGATAACGAAATAAAAACTAAAACTAGCGGAACCCACGAAAAACGATAACTGAAACTAAAACAGTCAAAACTAATAATAACGAAAACATATAACGAAAACCAAAACTAAAACGCCCAACGAAAACTTATAGCTGTAGGACTATCGCGATTATTGGTTTTCATCTTTTCATGAATTATCGAACATAGCTCCACCAGCCTACCACCTCCCGAAGTAATTATTCCGGACGCAGTCGGGCCACTCGGGCGACAGGCTAACATTTCCTGACAGCTAAACCAGTGATGCCAATCGTTTAAGACATAAACCTAGCGGCCAGCGCTAGTGATCATCCCAGCTCCCAAGTTCCCATTCCCAGTGGCCGCAGCGTTTCCAATTGGTGCTAATTGAACGCATCAGTTATAACCCAAGTTGCCAACGGACGCAGTGGGCCAGTAGCCCCAACTCATTATCGTTAAATCTCTTGCAATGATGAGTCATTAAGAACCAGTGCAGAACCACCGAAATTCATTTACTCGATCTGCGAAACGTCCATCCCGCTCACCGGCTACAGTTAGTCTTTAGAATCACGTCATTTACTAATTTTTTAGTCGGCAGTTTGTGCGGTTACATGACTTACATCGAAGCTCGTTATATTCAACTGAAACTAAATTTAACAGTCATTAAAAGGCTAAACATGGATATGTGCATGGCATACTACCATACTGAACATCTAGCTGTAAACCTAATGATTGCTTTTGTAGTAAATTGATGTACATTCACGATGGCTAAGTATCAGACTATCAGTGACCAAATAAATGAAACTAAAACTAAAACGAAAACTAAAAAAACTAAAACTGAAACTAGGAGGTTTCAGTTTTTATTAACTATAACTAAAACTAAAACTAAAACTTGATGTAAAAACGAAAACTAATAATAACTAAAACACCTAGCACGGGAAACTAATGGTATCCGGACATTTCCCCCCGGGACATTTCCCCCCGGACAATTCCCCCTCGGCATTACCCCCCCGGACAATTCCCCCCGTAGGACAATTCCCCCGGACTTTTCCCCCCGTTGAGACAGTATAGTTGGTCTTGGACAATATCCATCTATCTATCTATCTATCTATCTATCTATCTATCTATCTATCTATCTATCTATCTATCTATCTATCTATCTATCTATCTATCTATCTATCTATCTATCTATCTATCTATCTATCTATCTAACTATCTATCTATCTATCTATCTATCTATCTATCTATCTATCTATCTATCTATCTATCTATCTATCTATCTATCTATCTATCTATCTATCTATCTATCTATCTATCTATCTATCTATCTATCTATCTATCTATCTATCTATCTATCTATCTATCTATCTATCTATCTATCTATCTATCTATCTATCTGTCCATCTATCCATCCATCCATATAGCTATCTATCTGTCTATCGTCTGTCTATCGGTCTGTCTATCTGTCTGTCTGTCTATCTGTCTGTATGTCTGTCTATCTATCTGTCTGTCTGTCTGTCTGTCTGTCTAAATGGACGGACGGATGGATAGATGGATGGATAGATTGATGGATGGATAGATAAATAGATAGATAGATAAATAGATAGATAGATAAATGGATAGATAGATAGATAGATAGATAGATAGATAGATAGATAGATAGATGGATGGATGGATGGATGGATGGATGGATGGATGGATGGATGGATGGATGGATGGATGGATGGATGGATGGATGGATGGATGGATGGATGGATGGATGGATGGATGGATGGATGGATGGATGGATGGATGGATGGATGGATGGATGGATGGATGGATAGATAGATAGATAGATAGATAGATAGATAGATAGATAGATAGATAGATAGATAGATAGATAGATAGATAGATAGATAGATAGATAGATAGATAGATATTGTCCAAGACCAACTATACTGTCTCAACGGGGGGGAAAAGTCCGGGGGGGAATTGTCCTACGGGGGGAATTGTCCGGGGGGGAAATGCCGGAGGGGAATTGTCCGGGGGGGAAATGTCCCGGGGAAATGTCCTAAACCCGAAACTAATAATAACTGAAACTAAAACTCGAGGCAAAACTAAAACATCACTAGTTCCAAAGATCTTAGGCAGGGTTTACTCAACCCAGTGTAGTACCAGTGGCTAATCTGGTACAAATTCAGATCTTACAGCTTCAGCATGCCCTATCATGGCTTTCTTACGCACTCTGTTACGGGAAAGTGGCAGGGCAGAAGGACCACAGCCAAGCGCTGCAGCAATTGTAATGTACAAATTCACTTCTGAAAACATGTCAGCCCTAAACACAGGAAGTAGGCACTATGACCTTCAACAAGAACTGTACACTTTTTTGTTTCAAGTACCAGTAAGTAAGTAAGTCTGATAACACAACAGAAACTATTTCAAGCTCATCTCCATGATAAATGTTGACCAAGTTATCAGGCATCTCGATTTACAGCAAACACTACTATATGGTAATATTTATTTGTCATTGAGCACCATCTTCCAGTTGGAATAAGAAGCTGAAATTTTGTCTCAATAATACTATGACAGGTGTAAAAAACTGAGAGGGTGGCCTGGTCTCTAGCTCGAACTTTATTTTTGTGGACCACCCTAATGGGTATGTATGACCTTACCTAAATTTTTTTACAATACAAAAGGTCATATTTACTTCAGTAATTTTAACGACTAATTTAATCACTCGTTGTATTTGATGGCAGGTAAGAGGAATACATCTGACCAAATCTGTCGCTCTTAGATCTTTACTGAAATGTTTATACAATGGAAAAGGTCATTATTACTTCAGTTATTTCAACGATTAGTTTAATCACTGGTTTTATTTTATGGAAGATGAAGGAATGCGGCTTACCTATCAGCATAGTCGCGAACGTCGCCATCAGTAACGTTATTTTGGCTTTCATCTTCAGCGATTTCTTTCCATTAAATGAAATGCTCACTTTAGGCAGGCTGATATGCCTAAACGACTGCTATAGGCGCTTCTTGTGGACATATTACTTAAATTTGTAGGCCTAAGCAACTGTTTGTGTTTCATCATCTGTGTATGGTTGTAGCAGAAAGTTGCATGCGGAAATAAGAAAAAGCCCAAAAAAGTAAAGACAGCCTATTTTATAATTGGCAATTCTGTCCGATCGTAATTTGCATCATTTGGTTTCATACCTATTTTTGCTTTCAGCCAAGTCTCCTATTGCACACAGTGTCATGAGAAACTGACAGTCGTTTCTAAATGTACCGAAAAGGAAAGTGTTGTTTAGGACTTAGGTTTAGTTGTAGGATTAATTTGTTATTACTCAGAAATGTCTAAACAGCTGCTTTTTCAAAACAGCTGTGCAAATTGTAAGCAAGCTGACCATATCTTCATTTTTATTGCCGTATCCCATAATTATTCTGTTATAAAGAACGCCATAAACTTACATCTTGCCTAGTAGTACTGCTGCTGCGTATACGTTGTAGCCTATAGCACACTGCCGGATTAACCAGTATGCTCAATATACTTTAGCATGGGGCCCCGCTTACAGAGGACCCCCCGACTGGAGTCGGAATACAGCAGAGTAAGCAAATGATTTATTGCACCAAATAATTATTTGTTCACAAGAAACTTTGAAGAAAGAGTTTAGTTTTATTAGTTTCAGTTTAAGCAAGAATTTGCACTAAGCAATTTGAAATGTCAGCCATGCAACCAACTGCTGTGTAGGCCCATTATGTAGGGGCGTTTCTTTTGTCTCAACTTCTTTCAGTCAATATAGGCCTAATCTATAGCCTACTGATGTCAATTTTTTTTTCTATTCCAACACGATTTTTTCCTAGCATACGCATATATCAGCAATGTCATATTGTAAGGTAGAGAAACGTTTCGTGCTAAAACTTATTTGGTTATTGCAAGCAAGCTGTTGACGTCATTATAAGGCAGAGAATTCACGCTTGCGATGACGTTCGTTTTCGTATCGTATCGTATCTAGTAATTTATAAGGCGCCTCTCGCAGTATAAACTATTCAGAGGCGCCCTCAGTGCATGAGCCCCGTGGAAACAGAAACGTCTTGAGTAAGCGAGTAGATGCATGGGAGATTCCCTTCATGAGTTTAGTTCGAAGTCGAGATGGAAGACCATTCCAGGCAGAGGGACCTGTTACAGCAAAAGCTCGACGTTGGGCCAGAGTGGTCCTAGTACGAGGGACAAATTAGAGATCAAGACGGCCAGTAGAGCGCAAAGGACGAGCAGAAGTTGCAGAGAGAGGTTATATACGGCCTACTCCAAGTTGTAGCAGATTCTGACAGACTGTAAAGAGCCTGACAAGATTCGAGAATTTTCCATCAGGCTGGCCACGACATGAGATTTGCAGTCTGACATTTTCCGCGACGAAATGGTTTAAATTGCTGATTTTGCAAAATCAAGAGGTAGTGCCACACGATGATGCTTTAGTTATGCTAGTTTACGCCGAGAACCTTCTCGAAACATTCCCATATCACGCGTATGTTCATGTCACTGATGCTCTCTAACTGTTCAGTTGAACGCTGCTTCAGTAAGATGGGACTTATTAAAAATAAACTGCGAACTTTTATGACCCATAAACGTCTAACTACATTGGAACTGCTTGGTGTTAAGAGCAATGTGCTTAACTTGATTTCATTTGATGACATTATTTGCAAATGCAATTGTTTCTAGGCTGTTAACAATGGAGAGAACAGATTCGAAATTTTATTATAATTTTACCCTAATTGTATGTTGTCAATATACTGTTACAAACATTTGAGACAGACTTACAGTAGATAGGGTCTCAAAATGCAAAGCGTTACAGTTGTGCTACATGCACTGACTACTAATTTAAGCCGCAAACCACAGAGCATTGACCCTTCCTTACTGCACGTTGATTGTCTTGTCTTTACGGCTTCCCCATAATTTCATGTTCAATATGAGAAGGCCCCCTCCCGTGTATAATTAGCATGGGGCCCTTATTACAGTGTGTAGGCTACGATTGTACTAAAACACATTCGAGTTTAAAAGTGGTACTTTCATAAATTAGGCGTGAAGCCAAGGCTGCTTGCACTGTTCAGTTTACGCTTTTGTCATTAATTTCATCAATTAATTTTTGTTTCTGCAAGCGCTTAGAGACCTTCATCATCATCATCATCATCATCATCATCATCATCATCATCATCATCATCATCATCATCATCATCATCATCATCATCATCATCATCATCATCATTCATCATCATCATCATCATCATCATCATCATCATCATCATCATCATCATCATCATCATCATCATCACCATCATCATCATCATCATCATCATTCATCATCATCATCATCATCATCATCATCATCATTCATCATCATCATCATCATCATCATCATCATCATCATCATCTCATCATCATCATCATCATCATCATCATCATCATCATCATCATCATATTATAGCCGGTTCTAGGACGATTGGTCAACGGACGATTGGTCACGGACGATTGATCAATGGACGATTGGTCAAGCGGACTGTTCGTCAAGGGGACTGTTGATCAAGGGTCCTTTCGTCAAGAGGACGGTTGATCAGAAATTTTAATTTTAGATATTGGAGACGCTTCTAAAATATGTCAGTTCTCTTATCAGTACAAACAACTGCACTGACACAGATATACGATAACCCTTTGAAATCGACGACTACTGATTATCCCTAGACAGACGAACCGCGGAATCCAATCGCTGCTCATGTGCAGTCATCCAACAATGTTGTCCAACGATGTGGTTGTTGATCGAAGGGCTGGAGAAAGGATTGTCAAAAGCAGAAGGGGGCGTTCTCGCAAGGCGCAACTGGAGTCCACGAAATTGGTACCTTCGTACTTCGTGACTTGGTCGGAAAAGTCAGTTGAGGGATATGGAAGAGCGAACGTGCTAATACATATATATATATATATATATATATATATAACATTTGTCTCACAATTAGGTACCTTCGTGTTTTAACTATTTGACTACATTTGATATAAAAACTACTACATTAAAGTGTATTATTTTGAGGAATAACAATGCCCATCTATTTTATAATTTATATTCAATGATTTACGATTTTTTGATCAACCGTCCTCTTGACGAAAGGACCCTTGATCAACAGTGCCCTTGACCGTTTGACCAATCGTCCTTTGACCAATCGTCCGTGATCAACCGTCCGTTGACCAAACGTCCGCATACCCATAGCCATGGGTTCAGCGCCAGTAGTTGTTCGATGTCTTCCTGGTAATGTGTCTCCACTTCATTCTGGTGGTTCAGCGCATGGAGACCTGCTCCGCTTCATTCCTCAATGTCATCTGTCCATGGTGTGTGAGGTCTCCGTCTTCTGTTTGTGCCTTCAATCATTCCAAAAACCAAAGTTTTAATTTTTCTGGTCTCCTTCATTCTGCGCATATGTCCGAACAGTCTAGCTTTTTCTGCAGGAGATTTTAGATCAGACTGATCATTTTGTATAATGTTGGCCTGTGCATATTGTTTGTAACGCTGTTGCGTAATACATCTAAACGTATACAATGGGCCAATTTTATACAATTGTATACAATATAATTGATCAGTTAGCACCTATAGTACGGTTTCATGGACTATGCATGAACGCAAACCAGGAAGATCTCTGATGCTATCTAACTTAAGAATAAAAAATCAATCGATAAATCGTTAGGCATGTTTCAATATTATGCTGTTCGAAGTCAAAGTTACAAAAGCTGCAGTCGAAGCATTTAACATAATATGTTAAATGCTTCGACTGCAATATTATTTAGCGTTCAGTTACATGCATTGTGCAAAGACGGCGTATCTATATTAAGTAAGATTCTCATGAATGTTAGTTATTCAACAATTAACATCATTCTTCAGCTTCAGTGCAATTTCAAGTGCCCTCTTTTGGTTCTTTTCCATGAGATTTATTATTGCTGCACTTGGAACGCATGATTCTAATTTTGCCAAGGCATGTTCCTGTTGACTGTGTAGCGATCTTTGTTGTTTCAAACCATGTGAGTAAGATTCATCTGCCAAAATAGCTACACTCGATTTTGACTCAGCTGACTGTGGACGAACGAGAGCAGTGTAAGCGGTTGATTTGGACGGCTCTCTGTCTCCAAGTCCAGTATATTCCCTTAACACCTCGTTTGGTTCAGAGCATGATGATGTGGTCGATATGGAGTTGCTTTTCTCTCCACAGGACTTGCATGATACATTGTCCATTGACGGTGTGTAGATCACTGTGGCGTATACGACTGAGATATCGTCTTTCTTTAGTTGTTCTGTCAAAGACAATTTCACAAACAACTTGACTCTGCAAATTGATACTGGATTCAGGTTAAAATATCTTTGAAAATCACTCGCTCCCAATTCTGCATTTCTTTCAGTTGCCTTTCGAAGCTAATCTTACAACTCATTTGTTTCAGCTTATATATACTCACTAAGGTTTTGGTTCTGCTTTGCCTTACCTCTCGGATTTCTACCAGACTTTTCACGTGTTTATAACCATAAACATTCGTTTATCGTTCTCTGTACAACCAGCAGATGAGAATAAACACAAGAAACCGTAGGCCTAATGTTGGGATACAACAGGAAGACCCAGGAGGGACCAAGATCCCGCTTATTAACGTCGTCCATGTACCATGAAATAACTGTAGAATGACAAATAATTGTCCTTTATTAGTCCAACTGGACTATGAAGCATAAACAGAGCCAGAACAGATCAATTTAGTAAAACAAAGACAAAATAATTAACTAGTAAAGCAGAATGTCATATAGTAATTAGTTTTTTTATCAGTCAGGTATACACGCATTGATATTTTGAACGATGAAAGTTTATGGCTGACTACGTTTTCATTTGAAGAGACCATCGACTCATGCCTTGAGCATTATTGTAACGGCGCTATAAATTGACTAGATTTCAAATTGGTTAGGATAGGATTTGATAGAATTGAACTGGGTTTGCTTTATATCGATTCTAGTGGATTGGTTCATGCGAACTTTGATTAATGCTTTGCCAGGAACCACTTCCTGCACTGCAGTTTATGACAATAGCGCATCCTCTTGGGATCTGATTTGAAATGGTTGTTCGCATATTCATTACCTGTTTGAAGTTCTGGATTTATATCTGCCACTGTTGACCTCTCTCCGCTGTTGACAGTTGCTATGGCTATATCTTCCATCGACTCAAAATTTAAAGAGTCATAAGTTTGGTCATCGATCATGGCGGCTGGTAATTCTGAAAGTTTCTCAAATTTTTCTATCTTAATCTCCGTTGCTGTTTTTCTTCGGCTTTGGACACCTGCAGTGAACATATGATTTCTGATTTTAACAGGCCAAATAATACATTTCGCGAGCAAAATATGGTATTATATTATTCATTTTTTAAAGTATAATAAATCGCTTCTAAACAAAGAACATTAAGCTTATATAGGGCCTACGATTGTGCTTAACTTCTATTACACTCGTCGCTTTTTGCTATAATTAACAGTAGAATACTTCTTAAAAATCTCGAAATAGTAAACATAAATTAGAAAGTGTACACTGACTACTTACGTAGTACTATAGTAACTAGTAAAAGTAGCGCTGCGGTCGCAATTACTGACACTACAATTGCGAGTTTAGTCACGGGCTTCAAGGCTGAAAGAAAACGCAAAATCATTTACTATAATATTTTACTTCTACTCACTCAGATGATTCACTTTCCCGCCTCTCAATAAATCGAGTATTTAGGATATCATAAAAAGAGATAATCTTAACAAAAGGCCAGACAGTTTTTGTACGCAACGCGTAGTCTCCTTCGCTTTGCGTCAGGTGCAGGAAACTCTACACGTGAGACTGGTTTGTTGTTGAGACTCGTTGTGTGCAAGGATAGGATATATGCGTGCAAGTTAATAAGAGGATATTGAAGCGCATGATTTCATATTCTTACTGGTTAATTTGAAAAAATTAAAGGATGCGCCATAAATCTCATTACAATATCAATGCCCTACCTAAATTTAACTAACGTTCGTCACCTTAATCAACCTTAAGTTATATTATCTTTCTTGTTATGAGTTGCAAATGTATTTTCAGAAAAATAATGTGGAACATTATGAAAACAGTGACGAGTTGAGAAGCTGCATTGGAATGACTAAGTAACCTACATGTACTAAGGAAGTATAATGGAACAAAATCGATTCGTATGCTAAACGGTATTGTGCAGTATCGTTTGCAAATTTGTAGATGTAAAGCTATGTGCTAACCTGGTGTTTGGATCTTAACAATATTAGATTTTGCCTGAAGAGCAATGGCATCGTTAATCGCTGTGCATTGTATTGAAATTCTGTCGGCGGGAATCATCGGAGATCGGACGACAAATACAGGACCATAGAAGGTTTCGTTGCTCTCCAGAATCTTCCATTGATATCGTGGACTTGGATTTGCTTCAGCCGAACAAATGATCTCATCGCCCTCAGAATAAAAGTTCTTTTGCGGAGTTAACAGTGCATTCTTCGGTCCGTCTGGAACAATCAATAAATCCACTAAAGCACAAAGCGTAGAAATTGAGTGGTGATTTCTATATTACACATTATGTTCTGTAAGCAAACTTGATGATAAACAGTTTTTATAATGTATAATAGACATGCAAACATAACAATAAGTCAGCACACGCCTGTTTACTGCGTTATGAAAGCAAACTTTCATCCGTTTCTTTTTCTAAATCTGGTTCCGTATTTGGTGCAGCCACGTTCATCAGAACTGTACTCGCATAAAAGTAGTAAATCCTCACAAATTAAATTTTTACTAAAGATTATAAGGAAAACATCTTGATCCGCCTAATATGTGCGCATAGTATGACGAAAGTTATAGCAATATGAAAAAAAAACAACCTGAACCTGCTTTCGAAACAATATAATTCAGATAATGAGCGAGCTTCGGTGAAGCGGTCGTAGAACACGCAAGACAAGAAAAGGTCTAAAGTGAATCCTATTTCAAATAACTTACATAGTACTTGCACAAGTGGTGAAGTCCATGTGTAATTATAATCAGGAAACTTATTGTCTGCAATATCTTTATTCGTTTGGTTTTGAGGTGCTGTGAAGTATGTCAAGCATAAGTAGGTGGAATTATGTTTGTTGGCATTAGCCAAGACGTTTAGCGTTGAAATTAAACTGTTGTTTGTAGCTTCTATGAGAACTGCGTAGTTAATGATATTTCCGTTGATTTCTCTCCATTCTATCACTGGAGCCCAGTTTCCGCTGTATCTGACAATGCACCACATCTCGATGTTGTGTCCATCCTCTACAGTAGACGTTTTCAAATGACACCTGGGGTTGGATTCTATAAAAAAATGCAGAACAAAATTCACGTTCGTTCATTTCAATACACGTAGGCCCTAGTACGCTCTTAGCTATGAAATGAAAAACTTAGAGCACTAAGTCTTGTACATAATCTTAGGCTTGTTGATTGCATTTCAAATATGTAGGCCTACGTACATGTGTATTTATTTGTCAGTCACGTGTATATACATGTATAAGTATATAATTATGAGTATGTATTTATTTACGTATGTATGTAGGTACATATGCCTGTATATGCAACTATGCATGTGTGTATGCATGTATGCATGTACGTATGTACGTACGTACATATATAATACGTATGTTTGCACGCTGCATGTAACTATGTAATGTAATGTAACGTAGTCACAGATTTATATAGCGTCTCCTCAAGAAAAACTCATCAAAGGTGCTATGTAGGCCTATGCATACAATGATGTGTGCATGTATGTATGCACGTACGTAAATATGCATGCCTGCCTATTGCGCTTTAAGACACTTATCTCGTGTTATAAGAAGAAGAATAAGGAATAAGAGCTTTTTAAAAGAGCATAGAGACTACAGAGACAGTCATAGATCTAGCGACTTTATTTTCTTAGTCTCTTCATTTTTTAACGCATCTCTAGCCTTCTGGTCTTCCATTTGACAGTCTGCGGTAAGTGGACTTATTTTATAGTTGATGTCGTTAGAAAGTTGGTTTTTAAAGTTGACAGAAAAGCGTCGTTTTCCGAGAAGAATGATTGAAACAAACTTACCCAGTACAATGACTTGAGCGGACAATCTTGCGACATCTGCTCCTGATTTGTTTTCCTGTCGCATCAAAGTAGTACATATATATTGTCCTGCGTGCTTCAATTCAGTGGAATTAATTATTAAACTTTCGCCAGGTATTTTGCCGCTCACTGAGAAGTCTTTGGCTGCAGGGAAGATCTGCGATTTGCTGCTCAACTTGATTTCTTCTGAGCCACCGACATCAACGAAATACCAGTCAACTCCAAGAGTTCCAAGTCCTGGGTTACATTCTATGGTCATTCTCTGACCAGCTAAGACGACCATAATTCTTTGTATTCTGCATAAATTGTGATTGTTTAAAAAAACAGCATAAACTACTCACCAGTCAATAATCTTACTAAAATGTAAAATGAAAGCAGTTCCATGGTAAGTTGTTCGCCAGAGGTTAAAATTTGTATGATGTTGTAACTAGGGCTGTACCGAATATTCGCTTCGTATTCGCTTCGGGGCCGAATAGTGAGCCAAATAACTATTCGGTATGCGGCCGAATAGTAGCGGTCGGACCGAATACGAATAGTGGTCACGTGACATCTGTTTCTGCACATGCGGCTGCTATGGCGAGTGGAGTGAACGTTAAGTAAGTGACAATTTCTAAGTTTTATTAAATTTTTTCCATTCCTAGTTTACACAGACTGGCAGAAGGATGCAAAAATTACATGTAGTTTACTGTTTACTTTTAGTTTATGTATTAACTTTACTGAACTGAAACTTTTGCTTACATTCGAAATTTTGAATGTTGTCGGTAGACCTTTTTGTACGCTATTCGTATTCGTATTCGGCCGAATAGTTGATCCAATTATTCGTATTCGGCCGAATAGTAATAATCACTATTCGGTACAGCCCTAGTTGTAACGGTGTCCTCCAGTACTGTAACCGGTATAAGGAACTTTCTATACACATAGCACACGGTCAAGAAACACGCTTGTGTTCAGAAAACCGGATAAACATTTAATCAGTTTCCATTTCTGCGAAGCAGCTGTTTGCAGAAATTGATGAGCTGTTTCGAACAAGCAGAATATAAACATTTCTAAACCACAATGAACACGAATTGCGTTGTAATTGTATTTCCATTATGCCATTTATTTTAAATTTTTAAACATTTTTTATAAAATTAAATATAATAGGAACATATATAGCTATAATAATTTATAATGCAGAAACCACTGGCGTAAACTTGTCCTAAATATTTGGGGCATTTGGTTATTCAATATGCACTTATTGCATTGGTTGTACAGTCCATCTCAATTATTAGGGGGCACGTGCCTCGGCTGCCCCCCAGAGTCTACGCCTATGGCAGAACCTCACACAAATGATACGTTAATGCATTTACAACCTTTTGATGACAGATTTTTTATATATTATATTATACACAATATGTATGTACTGTTACGAGTAGGCATGTGTGAATACGGACTATCTTTATATAGGATGGACGACACGCATATAAGTTTATACAGAGGATGGGCCTAATACCTATTGTTGAACTAGGAATGGCAAGTGACCATAAGTTCAGCGTTGGTGCGTTGTTAGTTCAGACTGAATTTAGGGATCGCTGTTAGTGTCAGTCTAATTGTTGCTTCGGCTTTTGGTCGCCTTTGTGGCTGACATTTATTTCGTTTGGAGAACTCGACATTAAAAGTCTTGCTTAGGCTTGCTGGTTCGTTTTGTTCTACTTTGGTGATGCTCTGTGCCACGTGGTTGACGTTTTGAATCTCGTTGGTGTTCTGCTGATCTGTTACAGTTTTGCTGGTACGTTGCTTATTAAAGTGTTCAATCTTAAACCCGGGACGCATAATTGTTTCCCTTTAGACTGACTTGCCACTGTATATACATGCGTATAATATGTACCATTATTTAGCTTATAGGGCTATATATAACGACATTTATAGTGTTATGTAATAGGCTTCATTATAGTCTATGTCGATAAGTAAACTCTGTACCATGCTTTCTATTAGCTTAAAGCTATTTAAACTGTGCACCATGGATCCGAAAATCCTGCTTTCGGTTTCCATATCTGAAGGCAGGGGAAACTAATTAGTTTTGAGTTAGGCCTAGTATAAGATCCTATATCGAAATGATTTGATATAGGCCTATGTGAATAAGAGGTTCTTTCTGGTGATTTGGAGTCACGTTGAGAAATTTCAGAGACTTGCAATCACATTTACGTAATAGCCGAACATATATAATATTATGGGTTCATATCACTTCATTTCACAGTACTAAATGTGTAGTTTTCTTTTCCACACGTTTTGATGGGCAGTAAAGAGCTTTTACTTGTTATAGTATAGATGACAATTACAAACTACTCCACAAAATTGATAGTGAAACAGAAATATAACAATGACCAATGGCTGCTTTTATACAATAATGGACTCTACCGAATTATAATTTCTATAGGCCTAATAAAGACTATAGGTCTATATAAAAAGTATGAAATGAGGGTCGATGTTGATAAAAGTGCAGAATAAACAAATGCAGTCTTGAAGTTTGACAAACTCTTATCCTGAATATCACCACCATTGGAAATTTCTACAGGGCTGTATACAATACAGCAGATGCAATGCGTAACTTCCTGGTTGGTTGTGTCCCATCCTTGAATTTCAAGTCGGTCGTGTTAAAGTGACGTGCATTGCACTGTAAACCTGTGCCTAACCTCGAAGGCATTCCTCTCTTATGTCAGTTAATTCTTAAACATACAAACCTGACTATTTCTCTTTGCTCTGCAGTGCAAGGTCATTTGTTTGGTACTCCGAATCATTGTGTTCTTGCGTTTGCAAGATCGAAACACCGCTAAGAACTTTTTGAGAAATTTCTCCGGGTGGCGCTATAGAATGTGTACTTCCAAGTACAAATAAAAATTGAAAATTTATTTGGTGTCAATGAGCAGGGTACCCTCTTGGCGTCGTTGATCCGACCCTGGCAGCTGCGTGGATTAGAGTTGTATTTATAATAATAATAACAATAATTATATTCTTTATTATTTCAAACCGATAAACGCAGTAAGATTACATTGAAACATGAAAGTACAATCAAGGTCTTAATTAAACACACGGAGCCATTCACATTAAAGCACTGGCGTAAAGTTGTCCAAAATATTGGGGGGATTTGGCTATTCATTCTACACTTGTGGCATTAAATGTACAGTCCATCTCAATTATTGGAGGGCACGTGCCCCGGCTGCCTCCCCCCCGCGAGTCTACGCCTATGCATGAAAGTTGATCGATTTGGACGTAACGACATTTCGAAAATGCGATCTATGACATAATCAATTTCGCGGCTAATCGACAGATGTCAGTCACCAACGCGAGAAGTCTTACCATCAGTCGAGAATAAGCTGTTGCTTTACGCTTAGCGCAATAGTAGTGCTTTAGAAATTGACTATAGACATGGATAAAATATCGACACGAATAGACTTCAAAACACCCTGGAAACCATCAGTGGCCCTATATGTAATCTTTTGGACTACAATTTAGTATATATTATATGATATTTAGGTCAGTTATTTAACTGTAACTACCCACTGTAGTCATAGAGTGAAGATGTAGAATGAGAACCAGAAATTTGAGCCATGCAGAGGTTACCCTTTTTGGACCTAGACCGATTAGCGAACTCCGCCACTACCCTTACTTTAATGGTGCTAGTTCCAAGCCTGGTTAAAGGAGGAGGGCGACGCTAATCATCGTTGTTATGATACAGTGTCGTTAAACTGAAAATAGTCAACCGATGAGCTGGTTCTTGTTGCCGAACCTTTGGCTACACACAGCCTTGAGATAACCTAATACCGGGACGATTGACGAAAAGTCGTGGAAACGGTAACGCTCCGGAAAGGTGGATGCAATTGATGAATATGTTGATGTATGTATGTATATCAAAACCCGATTGAAGTCGTTCCTCCTGAACACCACCTGGACTGCTGCGTTAACAAGAAACATGTAGGATTGCTTTACGGTGTCCAGTGGCACATGACCGCGTGTGGGCCACTTTCAATAATTGCAGGCATTCTCAATTCTCATTGAATGCTTCTTTTAACTTTATTCTTGTGCTCGATGCCCTAGTTAAGTATCTTAGTTAAGATTAGTTAAGATCGCAAGCTTATTCCACTTCCGTCTTTTTCTTTTATTGATTGCTCATTGATGCCTTCTATTGGTTTAATTTGTGCCACTCGGTGCTAACCCTTACCAGAAGACGATCTTGGCTATCCCGTATAAGGACAGCCTCATAGTCAATAGCACTTGATCAAGTAGGTGTCCCTCCATAGCGGGAATGGTCTTCCTTTTGGGCCACCTTTTGCTTCCAGTAATGTGACCTACTGTTTGTTCTTGTTATGGAGATAAAGAAGTTATGAAGGTTATTTGGATTCAATAAAAAGATCTTGATTTGATTTGATTTGATATAATTGTGTATGTATCTAGATACTCATTATAGCACCTTTGAAGTACCTTACAAAAGCGTTGCTCACGTGGATAATCTGACTGATCTTAACAAGTGCGTTTTAAGACAGTTTGAGAATGTTTGCTGCACATGGTCCAGTGCAACAGTACGTAATGCAAACTGTTCCATAGAGTTCATGTTCCAATACATGAGAAGGCACGACGAGATCGAGTTGAAGTACGAAAGCGCGGTACCTGTGTAATGATGATGAGGAGGAAAGGTTGAAAATATTTGCTAAGACCTGTTGCACTGAACATTTCATGCCAGTTGGAAAGTTGGCAATTTCAATTCGATTATAATTAATTTAATGAAACAATAGTACGAGCAACACTGATCGACAGAAAAACATTGAATTAAAGTATAAGTGAAAATTTACTTAATTATGCTATTTTTAAATGTAACGGACAATAGAGCTGTTAATAGATGTAAGACAAACACTACAGCGACGGAACTATAAGTTTTGTGGGTTTTTTAGAAAAAATTTATTCTATACGTTTTCTTCCAAGAAGTTGTCAACTATAGCAGTCTTCATAGATTTGGTGTCAATATTGAAATATAGGTAGTATCGTTTTTCGCCGTCTTCCTTTTTGTGTGATCTATGACCACAGCGAATCTAATTGATAAACTGAATGCGAATTTTAGTCTTTTGTTTGCTCCAAAACCGAACTTTGCCTAGTTGAATAAAACGTAGGCCTGACTGATTCCCTCTTAGCCGCAACCATGTACATGCCCAACAGTTTCGCTCATATAAGACTTCTCCTTCTACCTAACAATATAATGCATTTTACCGCATACTGTAATGACAGTGCCATCATTTCCGTTGGCATTAGATGGGACCCATACGGGCTCTATACGGGTCCTATATAGCAATATTGGTCCTATATGGGCTTCGCTCCATGTGGAAATGATGAGATAGGACGACTCTTACTTGCTAATTGGATCCTCGCATGCATATACAGCGGTGGAAGAATACAAGGACAGCAAGTTTACAGTGGATCAGAGCTGGAATATTTTGAGAAAGTGTAATTTATGACAAATAAGACTGTTACGATCAAAATCAAAAATTCTGAAATAAGCAAGATATATTTCAGAACAAACGTTTTACAGATGCCGGGCCTATTAGTCCTACACCAAGAAAAAATAATATGTGGCCTACTATAGTTAGAAAGACATTACTAGTTACTTTTTATAGTAAATCAGTCGAAAGACAACGGAAACAACACGCAACAAAGAAAATCTATCGGCAACATTTTGGTTTGATACAAAACCAGGAACAGGAAAAACAAAACCCGATTACTATTTGTGACGAAATAATTATTAAAAAATGTAAATTTCAGTGTTATATCAGGCCTAATTTAGCATACCAATAGATGAAATCAATAAACGAGGTTAAAATAATTTTATTATAGTCAGTCAATGATAGTCTATCTGTCAATACAAAAGTTTCATAAATAATGTGTGCAATTTTCAGAGTTTAAGAATGATTAAGACTAAATTAAATGCAATTGATCGTATTTGTCTTACAGCACGGTTTTCTGGACTATGCATGAAAGCAAAGCAGTTAGATATCTTATGCTTTCCGTCAAAAAAGAAGTCCATAGATAAATGCAATTTTCTATCTTTAAAATACATTTGGTGACATATTTCAATCCGTTCGAAGTCATAGTTGCAAAAACTGGATGGCACACCGCACCCAGGAACATTAACACGGGAATCATAGCGAAAAAAATAATATGGAAACATTCAACATATTTAGCTGTTCAGTTACATAAATTGTGCAAAGATGGTGACTTGGTGAGTCTAAATTGCGCTACGTTTCTCATGAATGTTCTAGCTATTCAACAATTAGCATCATTCTTCAGCTTAATTGCAATATCAAGTGCCCTGTGTTGGTTCTTTTAAATGAAATTTGTTATTGCTACGCTTTGAGAGGAGATCCTAGTTTCGCCAAGGCCTGTTCTTGTTGACTGTATCAGAGGCGCGTTTACCATTAGGCGCACTAGGCGCGCGCCTAGGGCCCCCAAATCTCGGGGCCCCCCAAACGAATGAAAATATTTTTTTAAATTATAAGAAATAAAAAAATTTCGTGTTTTTACTAAAATTATATAAAATAACTTCGCATTCCTTGAAAATATCTTCTATAACTAATCATCATTACATTGCCAATTTATACTCAAAAACACGGTTTCAAGTTTAGCTCCGTGAGTTTTTGCACATGATAGGCTAAACTAAGGTGCGACCGTACGTACGGTTAGTAGGCCTACGCTATTTATTCTATAACGTACGAAGGCTACGGTACGCCTACGTTATCATGCCGTACGTTACCGTACGTTCACATAAGTTCATTACGAGAATAAAATACATAACCTTATGCACAAGAAAAGTTAATAATAGTTGGTAATTGATGGTCGTAAACAATTTTAACCATTACATCAGTCTGTTCAATGATCTCTACTTTTAAACTTTTAAATTCCAAATTGCTAATATTCTGTCTAAAGTATAATATGAAGATAATTAAGATTTTACGGCACACTTTATAGGATGGTCAGTGGCAGTGGCCATTTTATTGGTGATACTAAATTTTGGTACCGTTCGTATATAACAAGGCCTGCGTACGAGGAGACTAATACTGTAGAGCTAACCTGATCATATTTGACGTACGCGCAGGGGCGTCTACACCACAGAAACCTTGGAGCAAATGCTCCATCCAAGGAATAGGGGGGAGATCTGTTAGTGTGTGTGCCACCATTAACGAGGGGGAAGGAAGGTGAGGGGGAAGAAGAGGGGGAAAGGGGAAGTTGCTCCAATGACTTAGGGGGGATAGACGCCCCTGCGTACGCGTACGTTATAAGACTATAATCGTAATCGTAATCTCCAAACTTCTAAAGCGCCACTCGAAGGCCAAGTGCAGGACACCAGCCGATTCACGAGCGCTACGTCAGATCAGAGGGGGTTTCCAGAGAGCAGTCCAAAAGAGGTCCGAGTCCGGTTTCCAGAGGGCCAGACCAAATCAGAGGGGTTTCCAGAGAGTAGTCCAAAAGAGGTCCCAGTCCGATATCCAGGAAGCCATACCAAATCAAAGGGGGTTTCTAGAGAGTAGTCCAAAAGAGGTCCAAGTCCAATATCCGGGGTACCAGATCAGGAGAGGCAGAGCAGCTGTCAAGGCGGGTGTCGTTTACGGCGAGAATAATAACTATAGTTATATTGAGGTTCTTTGTGAATGATCAGATAAGCTTGTGGAAGTTGTGGCATTTTGAACGTACGGTACGCTTACGTAATTTTTTCGATAACGTACTGCGGTACGCGTACGTTATTCCGGTAAGTAACGTACGGTCGCACTTTGGTGGCGAAACACCACCAGAATCTCAGATTGTCAGTCTAAAAGTTCAGAAGGGCCCCCAAAAATGTTTGCGCCTAGGGCCCCGTCTTCTGTAAACGCGCCTCTGGACTATAGCGGTGTATGTGGCTTCAAAACTTGTAAGATTCATCTGCCAAAGTAGCTACCCTTGATTTTGACTTTGATGACTGTGGTCGAACGAGGGCAGTGTAACCTGTAGATCTGGGCGGTTCTCTGTCTCGGAGTTCAGTATATTCATTTAGCACCTCGTTTGGTTCCGAGCTTGATGATATGGTCGACATGGCGTTACTTTTCTCTCCATCAGGCTTGCACAATACACTGTCCACTGGCTGTGTTTGGAACACTGTTGCGTAATCGAATGATGCGTCGTCATTCAGTGGTTGTGCTATCAAAGACAATTTCGCATAACACTTGACTCTTTACAAATTGACTTTGACAATCACTGTCCTGTTCTGTGTTTCGTGTCAGTTTCATTTAAAATTAAGCTTATCTTACAACGCATTTGTTTAAGCTTATATATTCACTAGGGCCTGGGATCTGCTTTACCTTAGATTTATATAATGCTTGTCAAAATGTTCATGCCTTGATTAAATTTTAACCTAAACCGACTCTCGACCCATGCCCTGAGCATTATGGTAACGGCGTTATAACAGGGATGACATTGGTTTTTGATTGGACTGATTTGGATTTGCTTTGATTCGATTTGATTGGATTGGAATGGGTTCAGGCGAACTTTGCTTAATCACTAAATGCACTGCCACAAGCGACTTTCAGTACTGCAGTTTATTACAGTAGCGCGTCCTCTTTTGAGTTGATTTCAAACGGTTTTTTGTTAATAGATTCGTTACCTGTTCGAAGTTCCTGATTTATATATGCCATCGTTGATCTCTCTCCGCCGTTGACACTTGCTGTTCGTTTTCGGCTTTGGACGCCTGCGATAAAACATACGATTTCTGACGTAAGAAAATAATAAATTTCTCGAGGAAAATATGGTAGGCCTATTATGTTATGAACTTGAAAAAGATTTTATCAAATAAAATTTAAAATCGCCTCTAAACAAAGAACGTTATATATATATTATATTTATATACGATTGTATTTCAGTTGTATTGTGCTGTTTCTCACTCATCGTCTTTACCCATAACTAACAGTAGCCTAGTTTACTTCTAAAAAAGAAGTGATTATTAAAATTAGGCAGCGTAGGCTACGCTGTGTCTACTTACGTAGTCCTATAGTAACTAATAAAAACAGCGCTGCGGTTGCAACCACTGAGACTACAATTGTAATTATAGTCACGGGCGTTAAGGCTGAAAGAAAATACAAAATTGTTGAAAATATTTATCCTAGTAAATCGAGTAAATTGTATATCATAAAAGGATCACCTTATCAAATAGGTCCGATAGTTTACGTACGCTGCGAGTAGTCTCTTCCCCATAGCGTTAGGTGCAGGATACTCCACACGTGAGATTGAAGGGTTTGTTGCTTGTTGAAACTCATTTTGAAGTTAAATAGAGTTTTGAAACTCGTGATATCAGATCCTTAAGTGGTTAGTGTTGCTAATAAAGGATGCGCCATAACGATCTCAGTACAATATCAGTACCCTACCTAAATTTAACTAATGTTCTTCACCTGAATTAACATCAAGTTATATTATTTTCTTCCTATGAGCTGCAAATGTATTTTCAGAAGAATAATATGGGGCATTATTAGGACAGTGAGGAGTTGAGAAGATGTTTTACCCGATGTGCAGACCTTAGTCTACTAAGTATGTACTACGGAACATAATATCGACGCGTATCGTATAGGCCTACGGTATTGTGTCGTATCGGCTGCACATTTGAAGATGTAAAATTAATGGAAGTTAATTGCTCGCGTCCCTACTTTGATGCGCATATTTTTTAATAATAAAGCCTATGAGCGATAGTCCTAGAACCTGTTAATTACCGTCTGAAATCATATTCAGTGGGAATCCTTACTTTCAGAAGGGTATTCCCAGGTGTAAGTATATTCCGGAATGTTATTCGCTGTAACATATTTTGGTTTGTTAGCTTCTGTAAATCCTGTAATGCAGGCGTATCGTATGTCATTAGGACTTTGGCCTCCTCTAGCTATCAGCGTTGACTCAACGGAGTTATTATCGGATTTGTGGGACACACCTTCCGTGATCGATGTTGAGGTTTCATTTTTGGCATAGATCCGTTTCCACTCCATGGTAGGAGCCCACTTTCCCCAGTATTGAATACGGCAAACTAACTGAAGAGGCAGTTTCTCTGTTGCTTTCCAGTTGTTCTTTTCGTTCCAATCAGTGCAAACTGGATCTGAAACTGAGTTTAACATTTCAATCTTTGCATGCCACTAACACCTTTTACAGCTTCAGCACACTTTTCAACTCTAGAAATTCTGGTGATTGTGCTATAGTAATTGTTACAGAACTGTTGGCCAGTTATTGTTTAAGGACGATGTGTCATAGCGTCGCCTCTTCTTTTGTCAAGACTTGGGACTGGCACCACCAGAGTACGGAGTTTGTTGCAGAATGTTCATATCGCACCTCTTCAGAATATCTCTGTAAAGCTCTACAGGTGGCTATCAATGAGCTGGGAAAACGTGTCTTGAAGCTCTAGAGAATGTACGACTACCTGCACAGGTCGACAACGAACCAATATCAGTTACAATACTGTTCCACAGAAAATTGTAATTGCAATTTCGACAATTTCTATAGCATCGTCAATAGCAAGCATCTTCTAGGAAACTTCCTTTGCATTGTCAGCTGGCAGCGCAAATGTAAGAGTCACATAGTAAGTACATTTTAAACTGTTTTTTAAAGGAGAAGTTACAATACGCAGAATTGCCTAATCTCAAGTAGGCCTATGGTCAAATCTGGAGGGCTTTTGATGAGATTATCTTTGAGTAGCGCTACATAAATTTGAGATTATGTTAATAAATTATGAAGATGAAGCTGCAGCTCTTATTTACGATCTTCAACTTTAAGTATATCTCAGAGAGGCTAGACAGAAGAACTGTTTACCTAGCATAACATCTTCGAAAGTTACCTCAACTTTTAGTCACTGGTATATAAATTTGTGATTACAATTACAGTTTATTCATATGGAGATTGGAGAATTTATACTGCGCCTCTTCAGGATATCTAATCAGAAGCACAAACGTACAAGCAAACGCGATGTAATTTGGCGGAATAGTTTGAACAAATTGAGCTCATGTGAAACCACGAAATGTCGACAATATTTGTAACAGAACCACTCTTACTGATAACAGTTGCAATGTTCATTAGATTTTCATGGTTTTGAATTTACCATAAATCTTTTTCAAAGAGAAAACATATGCAGATGTTTATGTATTATTTAAACAGTTTATGATGCCAATAGTGAAATCTAATTTTCTCTACATATAATTTAGGTTTTGTGTGAAAAAATTTATCAAATACGAAACTTGAAACATATATTTAACTCACCCATTGCTTTTAATGTTAGCGATAATTACCAGAGATGCACAAAATTAAAAGGAAGTTCCATATGAAACTTAGAAAAAGAAATGTTACCTAGAGCTATTAACTCACCCATTGCTTTTAATGTTAGCGATAATTACCAGAGATGCACAAAATTAAAAGGAAGTTCCATATGAAACTTAGAAAAAGAAATGTTACCTAGAGCTATCAATTCTGCGCTTGCACTGTCTTCGGATTCCTCGCAGATATATGTTGCGGAGGTTTCTTCGTTTGCTCTTATTACCAGATCGACTTCTCCTTCCTTGCTGGAGGAAATGTCGTAGAACGGAGCCAATTCTTTATCTTTAGCGAGTTTGTTTCCAGTGTAAATGGTTTTCGCTCCTTCGGATCTGTTCCGCTGCATCCTCCACATCAGTTTTTGTGAAGAATTTGTGCTGCATTTCATTGTAACTTCCGTTCCATATATTACGGCTATATTTTCAGGGCGAACCGTAAGCCGACCATCACATCCTATTTTTCGTATATGAACCAATATATATATATATGTATATATATATACATATATATAATATAAATACAATACATATATATTGTTACATGCGGGTCCTGTAAAGAGTTATGGTAGATGGCGCCGCCTGTAACAGGTAGATTTGCAACTGCAGTTGGAATCTTACAGAGATGGTAAGCTTAGACAGTGGGTGGCGCGAATCCACCCATCCTTCATTTGTGCCCAATAAAAGTGGTCGATGGGTGAAGTCTGTAGTTCAGTAGGACGTCTGCGATTATGGTCGTTTGATGTTTTAAGAAGAAACCTTAACTTTTACAAGGTGTGTTGCTATTAACATACTGGGTGTGATACCTAGGGACACGAACTGCGAACCAGTATGTTAAAATGTATATATATATATAT